>JAFFZH010015933.1:20552-46586 GCA_018420115.1 Euura saliciscinereae
TTTTTTTTTTTTTTTTTTTTTTGTTATTATGATAATTAATATAGTAAAATACAGGTCGATTCCCTATCGATACATCAATCGTATGTGGTACAAATATATTTCTTTGATTCAGAATTTAATGATTCTGATTTTTCATCTACCTCAAATCGATTCACACTACGATCTCATAGATTAGATTAACAATTATTAGTCTTTGCTTGAAGATATTCTATCGAAACAAAAAAAAAAAAATAAACAAAAAAAAATATTCCTAAGATTAAACAAATAATCAAATTTCTATCGATACGTCGTTAACATCTCATCGTAAAACTACGTACCTAAGATAATTAGGCACAGTTTTACTTTCCATTTCAGATACTGTTTCAATTAATATATTCTTTTTTTTAATTAACTTAAACGTATAAAATTAAAACGTGATGTAGAAACAAAAAAAATACGAATTCAATGAGAGAAAAGAAAAAATATATATATGTATACTGAGATACAAAAACAATCAATTATTGTTTCCGGAAAAAACTTGAAAGATGTTAAAGACACATCGACGATGTATTGCTGATTAAATATCCCGAATAAGTTTCACAAAAAGAAACCAATGAAACTGTATAAATTTTAGTAATTACGACTGAAAATATTGATATTACAAGTCCTTCCATCACTCGCTGCCACTTTCTCTGTTCCTCGCCGGACTCGAATGACGAGATCCATCTTCGCTACCGGATATAGATTTCCTTGATACCGGACTCGCGGATCTATAAATTAGCAATAAATTATACGATCAGTTACAGTTCAGGACGAAGCAAAGATGTTTTCAATTACCTCGCCGATCCGCTGCCGCTTCTGCTGCGCGAGCCACTCTTTGATCTCGATCGCGATCTCGACCTTGATCCGGATTTCGATCTACTCCTGCTTTTCGATTTACTCCGCCCCGATCTAGACCCAGATTTCGACCTAGATCTCGATCTTGACGCCGATCTGGACCTGGATCTACTCTTCCTAGAGCCGCTGCTGGATCGGGACCTCGATCTGCTCTTCCTCGATCCGCTACCAGACCTGGATCCTGATCTCGACCGGTTTCTGGATCTAGAAGCACTCTTGCGGGACGCGGATCTCGATCTTGATCCACTTCTGGACCGGGAACTGTTCCTTGATCGAGAACCGCTTCCGGATCTACTGCCGGACTTGGATCTAGATCTGGATCTGGATCGGGAAGCCCTGGATTCCTCGGAGTCTGATTCGATCCTGCGCTTTCCACGTCCCGCGTTTTCCTCCGCGCTATCGTTTCTGAAAGAATCGGTCATTGATCAGTAAATCGGCTTTTCCAAAAGCTCTCTTCTGCATCAGGACAACTCACCCGCTGGCCGGCTTGGGTCTCTCATTATCGCTCTCAGATTCGCTGGTCGAAATAGTTTCCTTCGATATAATTCGCATCTTCTGTTTCGAAGACAGATCCGCGGTTCCTTTTCGACTCCCTTTGGCCTTCGCCGAGCTTCCGGCTTTTCTACCCCGCTTGTTTCTCGGTCTGTCGCTTCCGGATCCTGTTAACAAAAATGGTATAAAAAAAGGTTGCGATTCTGGGATCTGATAGATTTTTTATCTCACCTCCGCTGTCGCCGCCGCTTCCGTGTCTCTTATTTTTCCCCTTTCCTGAGGATCTCCGGTCTCTTCTGTCTCCGCTGCTCTTTCTCTTCCGTTTCTTTTCCCTCGGCGCCGTTTCCTCGCGGCGTTCGTTCCTCTCCGATCCACTGTCGCTCAGGTACTGCTCGGATCTGACCTTCTTTCCCCTCTTGGCGGTCTTCTCGGAAGGCATGTCGCCGAAGAGCAAAACGTTTTTGGTCTTCTCGACGTACTCCTGACGCTTTTGAAGCATCGCCTCGGACTTTTGGCGACGCATATCTTCCACCTTCTTCTGCTCCTCCGTTTGACGAATTCGGAACGCTTGTCTGGAAAATGATTTTGATTAGTTGAATTTGAATTTGAATTGTTTCACGGATTGGGAGAAGAAATGTCGTACCTCTCCTCTTCCTGCTTCTTTCTGATGATTTTATCCTCCTCGTCGAGTCTTCTAGCCCGTGCGACGTGATATTGAGCCTGGGACAGTAGATCCTGGCATTTTCTAGCTTCAGTTTCCGCTATCTGGTCCATTTTCTCGCCCTGGGTTCCGAGGAACTGGAAGTACTTGTGGGAGAGTCCGAGTTCGTGTACGGCTTGCAGGACTACGACTAACGTAGATTTTTCGTCCTTCAGTATCTGCATGGCCAAGCGTTGAAGGACCAAAGCGATGTTGTAGAGGAGGAGCGTGTCCTGGGGAGCCACTCTGCGAGCCTAGAATTGATATTGCGGTAGTTTATTTATTTAGGCAGAGGATCGGAGCCTGTCGTACCTTCAGCAATGTCATTTTGGCCTCTTTCAGCTTTCCCGCTTTGAAGTAAGCTCTTCCCAAGTATTGTAGAACCTCGACGTGGTGGTACTTGTAGAATTTTCTCAAACAATTTTCATACTGTGATGAAAAAGAGTGTTTTTGATGTCAATGGACAGGATGTTTGTAGATTTAAAGACAAATTTAATAGAAAACACAAAGATGAAGAAGCATTGTTGAAGAAAAGGGTTTTAAAATTAAGAGAAATTCGATGTAATCAGCAAATTAAGTGGTTTAAAAATTCAAATTCGATAGGAGAGAGAGAGAGAGAAAAAGATAGAAAATCGAAATAAATGAGTTTTAAAATTGAAGTAGGTAAATTAAATAAATTAACAGATTAGTGCCGAATTTAAATTCAAATTAAAAATTATAATTCAATGGAAGGAAATTAGAAAAAAAAAAGATTGTAATAGACGATTGTATATTAGATTAATTTGCAAATTAGTTTCAGAATCAAATTTTAACAGGAAAGACAAAGAAAAAAGCATTGTTGCTGTAAAGTGATTAAAATTTTTTGTAGATTGGATTCATTAGCCGATTATTTTGATCTTTATGAATAATGGAAGACAAAACAAAAATATTAACGTGATAAAAAATTTGAATAAATTAGATTAATTAGCAATTTTTTTTTAATTCTCATAGAGAAAGAGAAACAAAAATAGGAACGCGATTCAATGTTAGAGTAAATTGGATTAATTAGCAAATTTTTTTGATTCTCATGAAGAAGGATAAAAAAAAAAAAAAAAAACAGGAATGTGATTCAAAATTTGAGTAAATTGGATTAATTAGCTAATTTTTTTGATCCTCATAGAGAAAGAGAAACAAAAATAGGAACGGGATTCAAAATTAGAGCAAATTGGATTAATTAGCAAATTATTTCGATTCTTATGAACAAAGATAAAGAAAAATGGGAACGTGATTCAAAATTAGATTAAATTGGATTAATTAGCAAATTATTTCAATTCTTACGATGGAAGAGAAACAAAAATAGGAAGGCGATTCAAAATTAGAGCAAATTGGATTAATGAGCAAATTATTTCGATTCTCATAAAGAAAGAAAAGGAAAAATAGGAACGAGATTCAAAATTAGAGTAAAATAGACTAATTAGCGAGTTATTCCGATTGTTGCAACGAAAGAGAGCAAAAAAAATACGAACCATCTGTATAGCACTGACGAATTGTTTCTGCTCGACGTAGATATGTGCGATATTAAGCCATACGTCGCAGAATTCCGCGGTAGCTTCTCTAACTTGGGCAAAAATATCTCTAGCTTCATTGACGCAACCCTTATGCGCGAGTACGGCTCCGATACCGTTCGCAGCCCATATATTCCTCGGATCGTTCCTCAGCACCTGAATCAGTAAAAATCAAAATAACTACAATCTTTCTCACCAACGTTGAATATCCAAAGAAATTTGACCCGAACCTGTTTGAACATCGCCAAGGCTCGATCCTGGTGTCTCTTTTCTCTGTCCTTATCTTTCCCACTCTGATGCAGAGTCTGCAGCCAGATATTGCCGAGAGCAATCAGAGAATACGCGTCCGTACTCGTCGCGGGGTTTTTCAGGATTCTTTCAAACTTCTTCTGACCCGGACCCCACTCCATCTTGGCGAGATGAAGGTTCCCCAGCAGAGACCAGGCGTCGGGATGCTCGTTGTTTATCCTCAAGGCGTCTTTGAACCAATCGGAAGCCTCGTATATTTGACCTTTGTCTCTAGCCATGCATCCGAGTCTCAAATAGCAGTCTACGTAGTTCGGATGCTCCTTAAGAATGTCTTTGTACAATTTTTCGGCTCTGTCGAATACGCAGAGGGCTTCGTTGAGTCGGGCTAAATTATAGGTCGTTGTCACAGCTATGGAATTATAGTAGACCGGATCCTGCTCCGCGTCGGTTTTAGAACGAGCCAACGAATCCTCCAAGTTGCTTCTGGCCTCTTCGAGATTTCCAAGTCTGAGAAATCATAAATAATGACAATAAAATCGAGTTATTTCACGGGATTCGGTACAAATCCAGGATAAACTTGCCTGTAGTGAAGAGCGCCGACGTTGTTCAATATCTCCGGTGGAATATCCGCCTGAACTTTGTCCTTGAGGATCCTGGTGGCTGTGGCATAGGCGTTCAGCGCAGCTGTTAAGTCGCTTTGTTCCAAAATCTGCGCCAATTCGATCCAAGCTTCTACGTCGTCCGGAAATTGTTCCGTCACTTTCCTCAGATGACTTTTAGCGATGTCTCTTTTCGACTGAGAATTAGAATTTGCGTACAGAGAGCCGAGGATTTTCATCGTCTCGTAATTTCCAGGCTGCGCTTTCAGCACCTTCTCAAAACACTGAGCCGCCTGAAAGAATCAATTCAAGTTACAACCAGATTTCAATCTTATCGGTGGATCGAATCTCTTCGTCTTACATTCTCCGCGTCTCCACGATAGACGTACATCTGTCCCAGTCCGAAGTGAGGAAGAACAAAAACCGGCGGAGCGAACTGGGTCGCCTGATAATAGTATTGAAAGGCCTGATCGTAGTCCCCCTGAACGTGAAAGGCTCTGGCTAGCTGATAACAGCTCTCCGCTCTCATTGCCTCGTTCTCCGTGTTGTGGAAGGCGTGCAGAGCCAGATGTTGCACCTTGTTGTAATCCTTCTTGAAGAAGAAATGATTCGCCAGGTGGTTCAGGACCATAGGATTCGTCGAGTCTATCGTGTAGGCCTTCGACAGCATCTGGACTCCGGTCCTGATGCTGTCGGGCTGCTGCTGGTTCAGTTTGAGAACCGAGAGTCCGACCAGAGCGCCGACGCACTGGGCGTCGAGCTGCAGCGCTCTCTCAAAGGCCATTTTGGCCTTGTCCTGATTACCGAGCTTCATGAAGCAGTGACCCATCCCGAGTCTGACGGCCGCTGGACAGTTGGGGTTCGTTCTGAGGGCCTTTTTGTAGAACGCCAAGGCGCCGCGGTAGTCTTTTTTGTTGAATGCTATGCAGGCTTTGCCCAACAAAGAGGGAATATTGTTCGGAGATTGGTTCAAGACGAAATTGAACTGCGCGTCGGCCTGCTCCATCTTGTCTCCCTCGAGGAGACAGAAGTATGCGCGACCCAGAAGGTGATTCTGACAAAGATAGCAACAAATTAATCATATATATCAAAATTAGATAATTGAAAAAATTCAATTATCAATCATTTGTGCACAATTCATCCATCGACCGAGTCAAGTAGATGTAACAAAGCATTTTTGTTGTTATTTAGTCATCAATGAAAACTCGGATCTCACCTGATCGTACATGATGATTTTATCGGCTGTTGTATAGAGCAGCGTCGCCTTTGTGAATAGGTCTCTTTTCTTGTCCTTGTTCTTTTCTCTGTTTGCCTCCTGGACGTAGTAGGCTGCGAGCATGTCGAGCGCCCGCATTTGGTCCTTTTCATAGTCCCTGTAATCGACGTTAGCGTCGGTACGAGAGGACTCGAGGATCTTGATGAAATCCTCGATTTTTTGTTGCTTGTGATACTCGAGCTGCGTGATAATAAGAAAAAAAAAAAAACACGTCGAACATCAGAGACGTTCTAAATCGATGTAGAAAGAAAACTTCCCACAATTAATGGAACCGTGCCTGGTTCGGATAATCGAAAATTTGGGTAATCGAAGAGTAATGTTAAGTGGTGGGAAATATTGAGGAAGTATGCAACACGCACATATGAAACAATATCTAATATGTATTCAACTGAGTTTTCCTCGAGTTAAATAAAGACTAGCGGTAAGAATTTAGCACCGTCGTTTAAATAGAGCGAAAAACGTGTGAATAACAACAAAAAAAAAAAAAAAAAAAAAACAGCACGGCGAGCTTCCGCGCGATTTTTTTTACTTTTCCAGGTGCGTCGACGTACGATTTTTATTATTATTTCTCTAAATATACTAGATTTTTTTTTTTTTGCAATTTAATCCGGGGTTTTGAATTTTAATTACAGAAATTTTTTTTCTTCAATTTATCGAACTTAAAAAAATTCCCTGAGATTCCCAGGATATTCGAGAGGATTTTTTAATTTTTCCAGGTGCGTCGACACACGATTTTTATTATTATTTCTCTAAATATACTAGATTTTTTTCTTCTTCTTTTTTTTTTTTGCTATTTAATCCGGAATTTTGAATTTTGATTGCAGAAATTTTGTTTTTTCAATTTATCGCTCTTGAAAAAAATTCCCTAAAAATTTGTTCAGGAGAATAAAAAATTCCCTGAGATTCCCAGAATATTCGAGACGATTTTTTTCTTTTTCTAGATTTTTTTCTTTTTCTTTTTTTTTTTGCAATTTAATCCGGGGTTTTGAATTTTAATTGCAGAAATTTTTTTTCTTCGATTTATCGCTCTTAAAAATTTTTTTCAGGAGAATAAAAAATTCCCTGAGATTCCCAAGATATCGGAGATTTTTCCTAAGGAAGTAGACTTCCTGTTATCGCAAGCTAAATTTCCTTTTTTTTTTCCCGAAAATTTCACTTTTTTTCCCTCTGGTAAAAAATTGATTACTTTCCACCCGCGTTTTCAGGGTGGGAAGTTACGGTAACTTAACCGTAGTCGGTTAAAAAAATAAATTCTTACCGCAAGGTTGACCCAGATGTTGAGGTGGGCATGTTCCTGCCGTAGGATACCGAGGACCTCATCTCCGTCGGGTAGTTGGTCCAAGTACAGCTCAATTACCTGATGACCGAGCGATTACAATTATGATTATGATTATGATTGCGATTATATGTGCGAATCTCGACGTTTTATCGAGAGAAACGGAGTAGATCATATCGAATGTTTGAGGTTTTAGGTTATGTTCGCAGTGATTGTTTGGAAGCGTTTCATTCAACGGCTCGTTATTCACACGGGGTAATGGATGAGCCGTTTTGGTCGTGAATTAGTACGTATTTGAAAAAAAAAATTAATATAATCTAACTTACCTCATCCGTATCACGAAGAGGGATTTCGATGCTCGCCATCGCGATGATTTTTCTCCAACTCTTGTATCACTTGTGTCCTGCTTGTATGTATGTACAGTGTACAGTGTACAGTGTACACTCTCGATGAAAAATATCTATCCACGCATGCGCACTAACGACTTGACTCCAGAACCCGGTTATTCTACTACCTAGTGGCTAATTATGAAAGTGATTTTCTTTCTTTAATTTTTTTTTTTTGGCATTACAGGCCATGAAAATTATTTTTTTGAGTCAGTTTTACGTTTATAGATGGTAAACAATTTTTTTTTTTAGTCAGTTTTATAATTATAGGCAATAAAAATTTGTTTTTTGAGTCATTTTTATATTCATAGACGGTATAGACATTTTTTTTTTTTGAGTCAGTTTTATAATCATAGGCAATAAAAATTTGTTTTTTGTCATTTTTATATTCATAGACGGTATAGACTTTTTTTTAAATCAGTTTTATAATTATAGGCAATAAAAATTAGTTTTTTGAGTCAGTTTTGTATTTATAGACGGAAAACATTAGTTTTTTGAGTCAGTTTTATATTCATAGACGGTATAGACATTTTTTTTTAAACAGTTTTATAACTACAGGCAATAAAAATTTGTTTTTTGAGTCAGTTTTATATTTATAGACGGAAAAAATTATTTTTTTTTATTCAGTTCTTCAATCATAGGCAATGAAAATTAGTTTTTTGAGTCTATTTTACTTTTATAGACCGCAAACATCATAGTTTAATTCAGTTCTGTAATCATAGGGAATAAAAATTAGTTTTTCGGAGTCAGTTTTTTGTTTCAAATGGAAGTAAAATTATTATTTTTTTTCGAAATCCTATACATAAGATGGAGATTTAGCGATTATAATCATTTTATACTAAAATTCGTTTGAAAGTATCGTTGGTACAAATAACAATAATAATAATTATGTATCATAGGTGCGTTCTAAGAAATTATTTATGAAATTCCCTATAGGGAGTTTTTTTATTTTCTTGACCCCACGATGAAGTATTTAAAATACACCTAGAATTGTGTTAAAGATTCTTTTTATTTGATTCTCTATTGATTATTTTCACTATTTTTTTTTTTTCATAATTTATAATAGTACATGATTTTTATAGTGTACCTACACAGAATTGTTATAAATTATTTCGAATGATGATAATTCGCAGAAGCGGTCGGTTCATCGGTGTGACGATTATCATAATGATGATAATAATAATAATAATTCTATTGTGTTATTCTTACATAGTATATATATAATGGTGTTCATATAGCATGAATTATCGTTACATTCTATTATTAATAATAATACAGCTGATAATGATTATACAAACGTAATATTATATGTATAATAATTTGCAAAAGCTATATAAAAAAAAAACGTAACAATCATATACATAATATTAATTTAAATTTTCGTTAGCATATAATAAATTCAATATCCTAATAACAGAATGAGAAAGAAGCCAATTCCATGTCCGCGTGCAGCATATAGTAGATATACAATATATTGACGATTATTGATAACAGAAAAATGACGATACAAAGAGAAATATAATATCGAACGAGGTTGTTAAATAATTTGTATTAAATTTCTTTCTTTTTTTGAATTTTCTACTCCTAACAATTTTATTTTTATTTTTTCATTTACTTTTATTTAAAAAAAAAAACGTTCATATCATGTATTCGCAATATGAGTGAATGTATGATTTATTATATATTTTTAAAAGACTTTGAAATTTGGCACATCTTTCATATTATTTTTGTAAAATATTAAAAACATTCCGTTCTCTTTTTAATCTATCATCTTTTTCACGTTATCTTTATTATTTCTTCGCTTCGCATTAATTATATATCATAATTATCATTCATTTTCTTTACTACTTTTTCTGTGTTTTTATAAATATTCATATAAATAGTAACGACGTTATTTTATTTAATAATAATAATAATAATAATAGCTAAACTTCTACGTATATTTAATAATTATTGTAATCTTATAATTATAGTATTTAATTTCAATTCTTTACGGGATAATTAATCGTCTAAACTATCATAGCTTTTATTTAAATAATCGTTATTTAATTTAGATACAAATCTTATATATGAGAGACGTTACGTATTATTCTTGCATATAATTTTTTTTTCCTTCAAGTTTCATGTGTTTATGTATGAAATTTTAATTAGGCGTTTTTTAATTAATGAATTTCGAATTTAAACTAAAGTTTTCAATATTTTCAACCTTATATTTTTACGATTCTTAACTCTTTATTAACAGGCTGCACCTCCGTTCGTTGTTATCGTCTGCAATGGAAAAATTATGTGTCTCACATTCGATCAATTTTTTTTTTTTTTTGTTGTAAATTTTAATATTTTACTCGACTCACCTTCAAGTTGACTTGACTTCCGTAAAATGAAGTGAAGGCCGTGTCCGAGCTGACGCTCAGAGGAAGACTGGTTGCGTCGATAATAGCTTCTCTTTCGCTGCTCAATGTCGATGCACGTAAATCTAGGGTACCACTGACACCTGACATTCCTGAACTTGTTGCCATTTCAACCTCACCAACGTCGGGATGTGACATGTGTCTTAAAATAACGTCGCTTTAATTGATCGTTATAAAATTTGTTTCTTTATTACCACGGTAATAATTGATATCTTATACCGCGAGTTTCTCGCCATGCGGGACACTCGGTGCGCCTGAAACAGGCAACTGTACGTACGGCATGTACGTACGGTTGCCTGCTTTAGGTGCACCGAGTGGCCCGCATAGCGAGAAACTCACGTTATAGAGATAGAATTCGGAGAATACTATATTAATATATGAGGAAATAATTGAAATGATGAGAAACAACGAAGGAAATGAATGAAATAATGAGAAATAGTTGATAGAATCAACGAGATAATGAGGAAAATTTTTTTATTAGAAATATAAAACGATGAATTTGAATAAAAAATTATAATGACGTTGGAATTATTTTAAAAATTGGGTTGAATTGAATGAAATAATGTGAAATGAAAAACGAATAATTCGAAATAAATTTTTTTTTTAAGTTTGAAGTGATAAAAACTAATTTGAAATAATTTCACGAGTTATTTCTGCCTCGGTAAATGATTGAATTTTCTGAATTCTGATCTCCGATAGAATATAGGTATATATATGCGATAACGAAAGAAGTCATTTTAATTTTACCTGTAATCAGGCGCCGGAAGCTCGACATGCTGCTGTCTTCTAGAATTTGACGATATCGG
Organism: Euura saliciscinereae; assembly: GCA_018420115.1. Classification (NCBI taxonomy): domain Eukaryota; kingdom Metazoa; phylum Arthropoda; class Insecta; order Hymenoptera; family Tenthredinidae; genus Euura; species Euura saliciscinereae. Next base: position 31,165 of record JAFFZH010015933.1, read on the forward strand.
GGTTCGTTGAATCGCGTAAATGTATATCCCGGTCATCGTCAGAGCGTAGGATACAAAGTAGAGGGTATGGAACTGGAAAGAGAATTCAATTCAAATATCAAATTTCTTTTGTTTTGTACTTTTTTCGAGCAATTTTCAAGTTTCAAGTCTAGCTAGAAAATCACTTTCAAACATTTTCAATTTTTTACGCCGACGATATCTCGAGAACCAGAAACCGGATTTTGATCATCTTGGTCTCATTCGACGCGGTTTTTCAAACCCCATAACCGATTACATTTTGAACTCGATCGATTCAATACTTTTTGAATCATTTGAATAACAAAATTCTGAAAAAAATGCATAAAACCGGATTTGTATTAAAAAATGCTATCCGAAAGCTTTTTGGGCCCCTGAAGACAAATTTGTCGTCCAAATTCCGGAAATTTGACGACCAGCATATTCGCAAGCTAGTATAAATCATCTTATCAAACACGACAATCACCTTGTACTGGTTCGTCAACATCCCGAACAATATATTGAAGAAATCTGCAGTCAGAAGTGCGAGCTGAAGAGCAGTGGCTCCAGACTCGAACAGTATCACCGGTACCAGGGAGTAGAATACGAATTGAGTTATGCAGTAGACCACCAGGAACGTTATGACCGGGGCGTTGTCCCAGGAGAAGTTTTCCAGCTGTGGTCTTTCCAGGACTCCCCTAGAATCGAATGCGATCATTTAATTCTGCTGGCATGGCGTCCTCATCACATCCCTATCAATCCCATCCTAATGCTACGTTGTGATATAATCTATAATCGAAGAAAATTCGATATAATTGAGTCACTAACATCTGCATGCAGCTGATTATCGTGCCGAAGAATCCGATCATTCCCAGGTACTCGATTATGTCGACAGTCTTCACGGCGAGTTCTTGGAGGACTGTTATCACCGAGAAGAGAACCGCACCACCCAAACACAGCATGTCTCCGACCAGCTGGTTTTTACCTACAATTTTTTCAATCGCAATTGTCGTTACAAAAACGGATCCAGGGTAGGAGAATTAAAAGAGCAACTAACCGGTCGATGCCGGATCTTTGTCATCTTCGATACCGGCCCAAACCAGGCTACCGATAGCCATCAGGCAAACCGATACCCCGACTATGTGAACCATTCTATATCTCACTCCGAGAACCAGGCAGGAAAGAGCCAGGGCAACTGGAATCGCCACGCAGTCCAATAGCTGGAATTATTCAAATCAGGGAAGATAGGTCAAAGTTTATCACTTTTTTTTTGCTCTGGTCAGAATTTTTCCACAAACTGATGTACGATTCGTATTTTTTTCCTGCGTTTTAGAATTTCGAAGGTGTATATATCTCTTACTCAGGGTTACAATATGACGAAAAATGGTCACCTGTATGCTCGCTAGACTAGTGAACTGGTGTGATGCTGTGACCAGGGTGTTTGCCTCGACGTCTATAAGCGCCAATAGCAGATATCGCCATCCTCGAGCTTTGATAACCGATATCAAACCGTTTCCAGCACCCCTGCAGGATAACCACGTCGTGTAAACGATGCACATCATCACGTAGTGCGGTAGATTTTGTCCTGTTGTGATGATACAAAAAGAGAAAAAAAAATGAACCATATATATAGTTACAATTTTCAAATTTACGTCAATGATCAATCGTCGAGTCGGTTTTTTTTTCTCTTCATTCTCACCTGTTGGCAACGAGAGCTGGTACGACGTGTTTATGTGGTGGTTGAACAGAGTCATGAAGCAGAGGACCACCGACAGGAACTGACCCAGAATTATCGTCTTCCATACCGACCTGAAATTTAGATTCTTCAACTATCCCAGTGTTTTTTATATTTTTGAAAAAAAAAAGAATCTTATATCGAAAGAAAAATCATGTGGTGGATCTTACATTACAATGTAGATCCTGTCGAATTACGTAGAACAATAGAAAATAATATAACACCATTCATGAGTAAAATTCGTTGACTTTTATTATAAATATTTCATGATTTGTTATGAAATTATTTATGTTAATTCAGAATTTGACTTTTCGTTTCATGTATATCAAGTTTCTAATCGTAGAAGATGAGTCTATTCATTAATCGAGTATTTTACGTTGTCTTACTGAACCAGAATGCGCGCGAAATTTATAATGAACCGTTTTTAGCTACGTGATAATTATACAGCTCGTTATATATAATACGAACACATAATTAATGAGTTTCTTTTCGTTTTGTCTTGAGTTAAAAAGAAAAACACGAATATCAAGATCGTCGATCTCAATTAACAGGCCAAGTACACTCATAAATAGTTCAAAAAGTAACATTTATAGGCTTCAGGAATTGAATTTTCTGTATCGAATCAAGGCTGTGATATTCGATTTCCTTGTCGAGGATATGATTATCTATAGTATCTAGAGTAGATTGACTAATCAACTTAATTGCGTTTTTGTATCGTTTGATAATAATAGTTAACCACTTTCGTGTACTTTGGACACGAATCAACTGAGTTACATACCTGTACGTATCACTTGAGTTGAAATAAAAAACATCACACCCCCGCTGACGGCGATCAAAGGGTGTATACAAAGGAGAATAGGATATAGATATATACGAGGTGATAGTATAAGAAAGAGAGATTTTGGTGCTAGTGTAATAAAGCCGGTACGTGGTGGATCGGGTATAGATGATATTTGGGTGGTATAAAAAATGATGAAACGTACCATTTTCCAAGTTCGGATATGTAATTCTCTATTTTATCACAAATCCCGTTATTCTGATGCGGCTGCATGTTTGGATTTTGACGGCTGAGGCGGCCGCCTCCTGACACTCCCTTGCCATGGTGCATTTTCACCCCTGGCATGGCCCTGGGACTCGCGCCTGCGCCTTTCGAACCTCCACCAGACTTACATCCCGGCTACCGGTACTGCCGTACATCATCAACACTTTCGTACACGTACGAGAAAAAACCAGATTAATTGGGATAATTTCATATCTTCTGATTTTTTTTTTGTCTTATTAGTTTAATCTACGGCAATTGTGTGAGAATTTTACCAATGATAGTAAATTTCGGAAGACATCTAGTTAAATTTACTTCTATCAGTGTAGATTTTAGAGAAATTGTTATAATAATTTCTCATATAGGTATATTCGATATTAACAAAGATTTTAAATTTACATTATAAATTTTATTTTTTTCTTGTAGTTATTATATTGTTCATCGATTTATTTATTTATTCGTCTACTTGATCATTTATTGAGTACAATTAGATTCAACGAGTCGTAAATTACTGTTACATAGAAAAAAAAAATGCAAGGCAAGATATATGATAATGACAAAAAAACAATATAAGACAATCAGGATTTCAATAAATGAAACGTGCTAATGACAAAATTAATTATAGCAATATTGATGAATTTAATATTAATATTTTTTTTTTTTTTTTGTTTACGAGTAATTTATTTGAAAAAAAATTTGGGATTCAATAAACTATTACTAAAAAATTGTCTCTCACTCGCTTTTATTCTATTGGAAACAATCTCATCCAGAAATTAATAAATTAATAAATAATGAATTGAATAAATAAATCTATCTGTTTATTCATTTCAACGAAGTGAGAATTATTATTATGAAAATAGTAATAGCAATAATGCAACAATAACGTGAAGAACAAAAAACAAACACTGGCCCTTCTATTGACGTTATATTATTCTTCAAGTACTAAGTATAATTAATTGAATAAAAATAAAATTTTGAGGATCAATAAAGAGTCATGTCTATAATCTCGGTTATAGTTTTCTTCAAACCTTTTTTTTTTTTATTAATAACACGAACAAGAATTATTTCATAGCAATATTATATATTTGTCATCATTTTCATTTTTATTTTAACGATGATAACGATATTCGCCTTATTTAGCTAGTAATAAACTCAAATATTCTTTTTCTTTTTAGATATCTTATAATATTCGGTTTCGTGTAATTAAAAAATGATTGAATTCAACTAATATCATAGTTCGCTACTTTACCGACGCTGTATCACAGTTTTTCTTCTTTACCGACGGTGTCTCAGATATTCTTTCCTTTAATACCGACGGTGTATCAGAGTTTCTTTTGTTTTATTACCGACGCTGTCTCAGAGTTTTTTCCTTTCTTGCCGACGGTGTATCAGAGTTTCTTTTGTTTCATTACCGACGGTGTCTCAAAGTTTTTTTCCTTTCTTGCCGACGGTGAATCAGAGTTTTTTCGTTTTTTACCGACAGTGTCTCAGATATTCTTTCCTTTCTTACCGACCGTGAATCTGAGTTTTTTCCTTTTTTACCGGCGGTGTCTCAGAGATTCTTTTCTTTCTTGCCGACGGTGAATCAGAGTTTTTTTCCTTCTTTACCGACGGTGTATCAGATATTCTTTCCTTTCTGGCCGACGATGAATCTGAGTAACTTCCTATCTTACCGACGGTATCAGCTGTTCGTATTTCCCCAAGAAACTAGCATCGTTCGTTTATTTTCTAATAATGACACGTTTGTAAACAAATTATGACGTCGCTGGTCCCACAAATGTTTAAAAACACGTGTAGAACGTGTCTAAGCACGAATGGAGAAATGGTCGATATCTTCTCAAACGATATTCACGTGAATCAGATACCAAAGAAACTGATGGCTTTCACCAAAGTTGAGGTTAGTTATACTCGATATTTACAATCGGTTCTTTTCTTTCTTTCTTTCTAAGAGGATTCGAAGTTCAAATTCAGTGTTTCGGAATTTATCTCGAAAACCGAAGCTCAAAATTTCTTTTAATTCGATCTGAATTATAAAACCGTATAATTTTTCTTTCAGATAATAAACGACGATCTTCTGCCAAAATTGATATGTAAAAAATGTATATTCCTAGCAGACTCTTTCTACTGTTTCAAAGAACAGTGCGAGTCTGCTGATTATCGGTTAAAAAAATGCGTACTAATTTCGTCCCGGCTAGAAGCCAATATCTCAGAGTCCGAAAGACCGGAGGAGAAAAACACCGTCGAAAGATCAGAGAACGACGACGACGATTATCTCGTTGAATACATATCAGACGATGTCAAAGAGGAGGTAGAAAATTCTTTAAAAAGAAGACAAGAGACGGAGAGAAAGGTGACCATGAAAAAGGTTTCCGATAGCGTCAAAAACCTCAGTGGCATTGAGCTCGTACCGATCGTCAATGTCAACGATACGAGCAACAGAAAATGCGACAAGGAGAGAAAAGATGAGGTCGTTGTCTTTGCCGTGGAAAACGCAAGAAAGAGGCGCAAGAATAGAGCCGCGGATGGTCCACCGCCTCTGAACAAACGCCTCCGACTTCCTCCTGAGGACAAGAAGCTCAATTTCTCCACCGTCAGGAAAGTAGTCAAGATAGACGACGAGGAACTCTGCGTCGAATTGAAACAAGAAACTGTTTACACCGATTCTCTCAACGACGATCATGAGATAAAAAATGATGCTGATAACGAGGAAAGAAATTCTGATCATCGAGTAGACGACAAGAGCATGAAGGGAAAGTCTGATGCGGAGGAGAGGAATGTGGTCGAGAAGCTAGAGGTTGTTGATTCTGACCACGAAGCAGCTCAATTTTTCATTCTGAACAAAAACGTTGAGGACACTGATGGTGATCGCCTGTGTGCGAAGGTAGAGGGAGAAGATTTGGATGATGTTGTGAATTGCGGCAATGAAGAACAAGATCCAGAACCTGCTGACGAAGCAACGCCTCTGGGGTCGTTGAGCGTCGAATCCTTTGGAGAAAAAACGAGGAGAATCAATTTGAAGACTTATGAGAGAACCGATCGAAAAACCTTGAGGGATCTGAGCCCGGTGTCCGTTTCGCATAAAAGATCTGGAGACGTCGACCTAAAGTTTTACAAATGCACCATATGTGCTCTGACCTTTGCCTCAATGCCTGCCGTTCTTAAACACAACGTCGAAGAACACATGCATGAAACTCCATACGTTTGTTTGATATGCGATAAAAACTTCGACGACAAATCATCCATATCCGAACACGTGGAGGAACACAACGGCTCTAAACCGTACAGATGCACGTTCTGCCCAAAGACGTTCACCCTGAAGAGGAACCTGAAGCGTCACGTCAATTGCCACATCAACTACAAACCTCATCAATGTCGGGTTTGCGCGAAGAAATTTTCGCAGAGATCCTCCCTCAAGGCTCACACCTATCTGCACACCGGCGACTCACCGTTTGCCTGCAAAACTTGCAACGTTTCGTTCGGCAGTAAGAACAACTGGAGGAGACACGTCGCCACTGTTCATGAAAAATTAACGCTTGTCTCATGCCGACACTGCAACAAGGAACTCCCGGACAAGAGGGCTCTCAGGGTTCACGCCAGAGTTCACACCGGCGACAGACCCTACGCGTGTCCACATTGCGATAAGAGGTTCACTCAGCAGTGTAACTTGAACACGCACATACACTGCCACCTGAACGACAGACCATTCGCCTGTCCCCACTGCGGGAAGGGGTTCAACCAACGGGGCACCCGCGACGATCACATTCTGACACACACAGGTGAGAAACCTCACAAGTGTGCGGAGTGCGATGCCGGTTTCACGGTGGCTTCGGCCCTCAAACGACACATGTGGACGCACTCGGACAGAGACAGGCCCCATAATTGCGAAAAGTGTGAACTGAGGTTCGTTGGGCTTTACGATTTGAGGAGGCACCTGAAACTCAGACACGGGGAGATCGTCAAGCCGGATAATCCACGGGTGGAAAGAGTCCGGATCGATGAGAGAAGTGGAAAATATAGTTTCTGTGAAGCTAGTGGACCCCCTCGGTCTTCCGGAGGCTCTGGATATTGCGGCAAGACGGAGATAACAGCCAAGGAAAATGATTCCCTGTCTTGCAACATTGACAAGGTCGAAGAAATGGAGAAGACTAAAGTTGAGAATTTGCTCAAAGAAGAGATTCTGGCGGATAATTCAAATTCTGGAGACGATCTGAACGAGCGTTGACACTGTTCCACTTCCGCCACAAGACACCTTTGATGTACAAACACATATTTCATACGTAGGATACTCATCATCGTTCGAATAATAAATATATGAGACTGTTGATGATGATTCAGCGACTGATTAACACCAAAAGTCGAGCTTTCGAGCTTCTGTAACAACGCTTCTCTCTCGTATCGATTTCCAACTCGATTCCTCCCTTGCCGGTAAAGCCGTTGAGGCCTTCCGCTTCCGCAAAGCGGATCAGAAGTGTATCTTCGCTTCTCACAGATGACACCATTTCAAATATCGAAGATCACGTACAGAAGTGTGAATCCTAGAATGGTCAGACGTTCAGGAAATAGCCGTTGGAATATTTAATCAGACGGATATTTTTATCGATGATTGTTCAGAGGCGTCACTTCTCCGGAACGGAAGACTGTCGCTGATCCATTTGGAAGCTTTTCTATGAAATAATTATCCCTTCCAATCACCGTGACTGTATCTGAAAATCCAGGATTTTATTCAATTAGATTGAATTACTATTCAAATTTATACAATTAGCAGAAAGAAACGCTCTATGGCAACAATGAGATAGAGTTCTCTTCAACCATAAAACTGCATAAAAAGTGAATCGTGTGAAATGAACAATCAGAGAAAATAAACAAATCGATCGAAAATTGAATAATTGCGCTTCATCGGACATGAATTAAGGATGTATTGGCCGTACAATCTCAACCAAAAATGATTCTCGTCGGCAAATTGAGTACTTTGTGATAAGATAAAAATTCGGAAAAAAATCTACCATGATAAAGATGGTAAGAGTATCCATTTTGAATAATAATAATGCCCGAAAGTTATCAATGAATTGTTTAAACAGAACATTGTTTAACAAATTTTCTGGTAACGTTATTTTTTTTTTCATCTCAAATAAATGCCCTAATTTTTCTGAACACAAATGCATTTTTTAAGAATTTTGTCATTATTATGAAATGTCCGTTTTCGAAAATTTGTAAAGGCTGTATTTACGGAACTATTTGTTCCACGCTCCGGAAACTTCGGAATTGTAATCTACATCGTTTTCACAAAAACATATCCAAAATTCAGATTTTTTTCTATTTTTTTAAATTTGGAAATTTGCGAAAACGGAAATTTCAAAATAGTTACAAAATTCTTAAAAAATTCATGTGTATTCAGAAAAATTAGGGCATTCGTTTGAGATGAAAAAAAATGCTGTTACCAGAAAATTTGTTAAACAATGTTTTGTTTAAACACTTTATTGATAACTTTTGTGCATTACTATTATTCAAACTTGATACTTTGATCGTTTTGATTGCGGTTGATTTTTTCCCGATTTTTATCTTATCCCGAAGTACCTAATATTGTCGACGAGAATCACTTTTGGTTGAGATTCTACGGCCAATACATCCTCAGTCCTGCCTTTGGTCTGGGATTAAGGTTTCAATGAGCGCGTGGTACGGTGCAGCTATTATAACTTCATACACAGAATTATCACTGTGGTATATTTCAGCACGCACGTAGACGCGGTGTCAGCTGTTTAGACCGATAGCGCAATGTTTCCAGCTTATATATATACACATAGTATATCAACTGACGTTGTTAGACTATCGTGTAGGCGATTAGCCACCAGAGACACGCAACATTCCGTTTCATGTTGCTAGCTTTCCATAGCCACAAATTCACACTGTGCCCACTGGTTCAATCAGCCAATTCCAAACTCACGATCAGTTGCAGAGTCCATCGACCCTTGAAAATACTTTGGAAACTAAAATATTACGCGATGATCCTTTTTTTTCTGACAATCAGGACGAAATTTTGTCGGTATCATCAGTTTCAACACTTTAAGACTTGACGAAATCAATTCCAGATTTCGATTGACTTAAACTGATTCAAAGTTACTTCAACTGACTTTACGTGACATCAAGTGACTTTATATTATCAAATGTCACTTGAATTCAACTGACTTCACGTGACTTGAACTAATTTCAAGACTGCATCTGAATTCAAGGCTCTGACACTTCGCGATTGACGACTTCAGATTTCGATTTACTTAAAGTGATTTCAAGTGACGTCAACTGACTTTGGATGACATCAAGTGACTTTATATTATCAAATGTCACTCGAATCCGACTGATTTCATCACTTGATTTTACGTGACTTCAACTGCCTTCCACTGACTTCGATTAATTTCAAGACTGCATCTGAATTCAAGGCTTGAACACTTCACGAAATCAACTGACTTCAGATCTTTCGATTGACTAAAACTGATTCCGAGTGACTTAAACGGACTTTACGTGACTCCAACTGCCCTCCAATGACTTCAGTTGATTTCTCACATAGTCTGATGGAATTCGTGGTTCGCGGATATGATTTTCAGAGAGAAACCCAGTTTTTTCAACTTCTTTTCTATGAGTAGTCAATGTGATGAATGTAACATCGACGTGTTTAGCGAAGTGTGACAGCCGTGTAGGAATTGAAATTTTCTTTTGCTACATGCTACAAGGTAGGTACGATATAACTTTTCGACCGAAGTCTCTGTGGATTGAATAACGTTTGTTTTACTGAAAATCAGGAAAAATATCCAGTTGGCTAAACACTGAAAATCCATATGTTCCCAATTATTTCTACCACGTTTGAACCTTGCAGTTATTGATTATCGTATTTCTCGAAATTCTCGGTCTTCGTCGGTTTCACAACGTGACCCCACGAATTTTTGATATTCAATTATAAATACCCTCCACCGCTCCGGGTTCCGTGGATGGAATTCACGGAATTTCGGATCGTCTCGTCCGCATTGAGCATTTTCATCGAAAGTTCCACCTATAATTTCGTCTATATTCCGAAGAGGAAGCGATCCTTCCTCTTTTGACTTTTTCCATCCAGATGATAAAAATCGTGACAGTCGTCGGCACCGTGTACCGTATATCCCGCTGAAAAAAAAAACGTCAAGGTTTGACGCGATAATCAGATGATGGATCTGGGAGAACGCCAATAATCATCTATAACCATCGATCGGATGGAAGCACACACACACACAGAGTTTCTTTTAGCCGTGAGACCTTCTCCTCTCTTTTTCGATATTGGATGAAACGTATATGGACAAAAAAAAGGCACAAGCAACTTTTACAACTCGTACAAAATACACCGTGTAAAAGCATTCGCGAATTTGATGGATCTGTGAGTGTGACCGTGACCTGACAGGGCTGGTAGCGAGTCACTTTTCTCACTATTAGTCACTTCTTTCAATCGAACTCACTTTTTCAAAGATTTGGATCACTTGAGTCGCTTTTATGGTCACAATTTAGTTTCGCAATGCCAAAATATCTTTTTTTTCTTCTCAAATCTGTTCGATATCGTGCAAAAACCGCTTCAAAGACCGTTGATGTAGTTACACTCTTATTAGTCACTTTTTGGATTAAAAAACTAATTTTTTCAAACTTATTTTGGGCCCCTCTATATCGCTACCAGCCCCTGACCTCGGAATTTTTCGACATTTATTCGCGAGATAAGAATTCAATTGTACGAAATTCTCTAACGAAGGTAGAAACCGGGGAAACTGAACGCTTGAAGATCCCCGGGGATCACAGCTGAACGCTTTGGTCGATCGGGAGTTCGTCAAATGAACTATTCTTTATCTCGTCTTGTTTTATTTTACTCTACTTTACTAGTGCTTCCTTCATTTTCATGCGGTTATTTCCCCTAGAGTTTATAATACTTTTACAATATGTATATGTATATATGAGCTTGCTTCGGTTCAAGAGTAAATTTACAGAAGCCTGTGTATCGCAATATATACCCTGGGAATACTGACTTCCGTTGAAATTGTTTAACTATAAACCGGAATTTCGGCAGACTCGACGTGGTCTTGCCGTGTTTGAACGGGTTAGCCTGGAAAATTAGGCAATTTCACAAAGAAAAATAAAAAAAAATCAAAAGTTTGGTATCATTTAACGTACGCAAAACTGTTCGAAAATATCAAGAAGTGGTTCCATCGAGATAGAAAAAAATGGATGATTCTTTTATTCCCTGATACCTCAGCGAAGGGATTTGATTTGATTTTCAAAATTAGGAAAAGGTGGTGAAAAAACACCAAAAAAATCGTTCATGAGTAATTTTTTGATTGAAAAAAGTAGCTAATTGAGAAACTAATCAACCTATCAGTAAAATCGTACGAAGTCAACTGGTCCATCAGTTTTGGAGATTTTTTACAGCGTCGTAGTTTGCTGATATTTTTAAAAGATTGGGAAAACTTGTATTTTATCATTTCTTCTTTATTGTAACTTTAAGAAAGAGCAAACATTTTTTTAAACATTCTGAAATAAGTATCTCAGCTGAAAAGCATCTTCGAGTCCATGACCCTTGAAAATTGCTAATCCCAGCTGGTTTCCCGTAGTTTTACTTAGTTCTTAATTGTTTAACAGATTTAATCCGATTCCACGGGTTCGCGGAGTATTCGTCGAAATCTTTATCCTCCGTCCCTCTTTACACGAACCCCATACCCCCACCGAGTGGTTGAGGAAGTTAAACACGAAGGAGCCGAAGAAAACCCGGAAGTTTGTGGTTCGCCATTGCAGGATCTGAAGCCTCCGATAAGGCTAGCTGTCCGTATTTTGTCCAAAGTTGTCAAACTTTTCACTCGCTCGGTGTTGGGGTAGGTAATGGACAGTATTTGGCACATTTTGTCGCATTTATCGAGCAAAACTTTTTTTCCCCATCTTTTTTCACGGAGTAAATCGAACTAACCAAACGCTAAAAATTATTCTTGCTTTCTTTTTACGTCCGTCGAGGTGACAAATTGTCACAAAATATTATACAGCGGGTACCAGCGTTTTGTTGCTATGGTTTTTTCTTTTTTTTCATCAATTTTCCCGATGCCGTATATAAAAAGAATTCGATATTGCAATCGCTCTATGCAAATTCCGGGACTCCGACGAACGATGGAGAATTTTTTTTACTCGAACCCTTCTTTTTTTTTTTTTTTTTTTTTAACAATTTTTTTTTTTTTTTTTTTTTTTTTTTTTATTTTTTTTTTTTTATTCCCGGGTCTCGGTCAAATGTTGGAGATTTTTTTTTACTCGAACCCTTCTTTTTTTTTTTTTTTGTACGCAACAACTCTTTTACTTTTTATTTTTCTATGTATAATATTTTTTATTTCATCCATCCGCGTGGATCAAATTGTTTGGAAATAAAAAGATAGCGAGAAACGTGAATTCGAATCTCTTAAAAAGTTCTCTTAAAAAAATTCATCTTCGAGCCTCCTTCGCGATGATGAATCCACGTTTTAAATCAACGCCCCGGCCTTCCGCGGGTAATTGAAAAAAATATCATCCCTTCGGGACGGGAATAGGAATAGGGGTAGGGGTTGTCACGGTGAGTCAGTGAGTGAACGATTCTTCCAGTGTTTACGACCTTCCTGGCGTCAATCGTTATTGGAAAGTGTTGCCCAAACATGTTTCATGCCGGGAACACCGACTTCCGTGACAGTGCAGTTGTTTCATAAACCAGGGCTGCTACCCTGTAGGTTGTAGGTATAGGACAGCTGGACATACGGCGCTTTACTCCCCGCTATTTATTTTTGCCTCCCATCAAACAGAAATTGAATTTCACCAATTCGGTGTATTTCCACCCCCTGTATACCACGAAGATGACTCATATTCTCGACATGCTTCGTATACCTATGTCGTTTGTTATCGATATTTCTGATCTTTTATCCGTGTTCCGTTACTTTTTTGGAATATTCAATCCGAGGGGTAAATAACTCGAGATTTTAGTGACGTGTTATATCTGAGGAGTGAAATAATTAATTTGATTCAACTCAATTCAACTTCAATTCAATTCAATTTCAACTCACTTCGACTGAATTCGACTGAAAAGAATTCAGATTTTGCTGTCTGCAGGCCTGGGAAATCTATATTCCAGATTGGGAAATAATTATCTTTGAATTCTCAAGTTCACAAAATTGAAGAAAGAACACTTTCCATGAAAAAACTGTTTGGGCGGCATATTTCCCAAAATTTACAGAATCATGCGGTCAAATAATCGCCAAAGGCTCGATCACCTTGAGTTTGGAACCGATGAAACATCGACAATCGAAGATCCCAATTAATCACACGATCATCCAGAGAAGACACTTCATTTCTTACACCCCCTTCACTCGATCGTTTCCCGTCCGATTTCCGTATTCCCGATTCTCAAGAATCTTCGACCTTTAATTTCCCCACAGAATTCTTCCATCCTCTTCTATCCTGCGTCGAAACGCTCGAGCAACAACGATTCGAGTATATTCGAACCGCGGGCTCGATATCGACGGATGCAAACTGTCGATAAACAAACGATAGTTGACGGTTTCCCGAGTTTTTCCATACCTTCTAGATTCTAGATCCCAGTCCGCAAGTCCCTCGGGATGCAGCCACGATACTCGAGCTGCGGATGGAAAAATGGTCTCGAATGGTGGCCAAAAAAATTACCTCACCAATCAGTCGGTGTGTTTCGATATACGGGGGAGACCCTTGGTTCCACATTTGCGCCAATCGTGTCTCCTTTCGCTCTCACAAATCTGTAATTGTCGTCATACCTGTTATGCGGGAGGGAAAATTACACGTCGTAATAACGCGACGTTTTTCGTTCTTGTATCCATTTTCGAGACAGAGAATGCGAATCCTTCACATTATTCGCGGCAATATCCGCGCCCGGAGGACTCCAGATGTCGAGGCATCGTGGTGCAATATCTGCAAGGTGTTAATCACGAAATACCGAGGAAGCCATGGCCGTCGACGTACGTGTTTCTCCCTACCTGATTCGGGGGCAGTAACCGATCGAATCCGAACAAGCTTCATCCAATCCCCGATACCTGATGCATGTCCTTCGCGAATCTCTGACGATTTCAGGGTTCAAAATCGTGTCCTGAAAACTAGATCAGCGATTTCGTAGGACTAAACTGTGACAAAGGTCCCTGATTCAACGTCCACGTCGGTGCTGAGACACGCCGAAGAATGTCGGGGCTAGAAATTTACAATCATTCGTCAGAGCTGGAGGATAGAGAGGAAAAAGGTCGTTCGAATTTTATCCAGCAGATCCACGGTCCAGGTCCAACCATTCCGCCTCCGATACACTGAGAAAAGAGTTTCTTTATACCAAATGAACACATTTATTTGAAAATTTCGCGAAATATTCGTTAGCTGTTAAAGAATATCTTAACATGAAGTAAATATACATGTTGTTTTAACTACTGTGGAAATTCCGTAGTATTCGCAATAAATAAAGCAATCGGTTGAGACAAAAATCACACCATGTCTCCTCGAATACAGATTTATTAACAGTTAACAAATCTTACACGAGGGTTTGAGATTTGATGTAATTCGTGCGTAGTAGTCTGTACGCTTGCCGCTAGAGGTGAGAGCGGCGCTGAATACTCTAGCTACAGTCTCGCGAGTAAAAGCGCGCCAGTCATAATACATTCGCCGACGTGAGGCGCATCATTCTAAGCTCGAGGCGAACCCGTTCCTGGGCATTGTTTGGGCAGCATATTTTAGGCATGCACTATCTTTTTCGGTGGAAATAGTGAAGACATTATTCCAACAGTCACTTATCACGTTAAAAAAAATTGGGACATGACTTCTTAGTCAATACCTGATTGGTCTAAAAAAAAGATCACCATTCGTGGATAACTGCACTGATAGAAAAGCACAATTTATTAACTATTCGTAGTTGAACTTCATGATCGTTCTGCTGAAACAACAGGTGCGGTTTGAAGAGAAATACAAGATTTCTCAACTATTAAGAAATCCCCATTTCACTATCGTGATGATCGTCTGATATAATTGGACGCGAATTTTAAGGAAATTGATGATTCGTTAACTATTAAGAAATCTTTATTTGAGACAAAGAAAACACTCAAATGAATGATTTCTTAGCTATGACTAAATGTATATTTGCTTATATACAAATATACGATTCGTTAACTGTTAACGAACTTTGTTAACAACAACAAAACTCTTTTCTCAGTGTAACTGATAAAGGCTCATCATTTTCATATCCAAAGTGATTTTCATTGCCAATAATTGATTAGATTTGGGAATCACGGTGTCCAATAGAATCGACAGCCTGCACGCGTGGATGTAAAATGATGGTAGGGTGGATGCACCGGTTTTCGCATATAAAACGCTTGTAAAAAAAAAAAAATGGTGGCCAAGGTAAAATAAAAAAGATACTTGAACCTTTGAATAAACTGGTTCGGAACTAATTAATCATTTCTTAAAGCCATATTTATGGATTTTGATGAAATATAAGCAATGAACCTAAGAACTGGCCGAAAATGTTGGGGTGGCCAAAAACTGTGACGATACTTTTTAATAAATCATCTCGTTTTTTTGACCTTATCCGTGATCAATATTCGACTTTATTGGTGTCATAGGTCCAAATAACTGTCATCTTAA
>JAFFZH010015933.1:46986-82955 GCA_018420115.1 Euura saliciscinereae
CCCCCCCCCCCCCCCCCATCGCCCCTCTCCACTCCCTCCTTTCAACGAGAACTGAACTATCGCCAAGTTTTGATTACTATACCAGGGGCTCCCTATTCATAGGTCGGTCATACCTTATCCAACTGCCCCAAATGCATTTACATATAATATCAGACACATACCGTGAAGGCATCTGGGATTTCCTGTAATATCTGACCGTAACTTATACTTATCTCAGTTATCTGACCGTATTGGAATTGAATCGATTGAATTCCATATTTGAAAGAAAAAGGTAGATTGCAAGCATTTTCTGATGGTAGCCACTGGTCAAGGAAAACCGGGAAGTCATGAAACGGTCAGGAAATTCGAAAAATGGTCAGGGAAGTAATGGAAAAGTCAGGGAATCTGAAAAATGGTCAGGAAAAAGTCAATGAATTTTATAGCGTTAGGAAACAAGACAGAATAAAAAATCCCCAGCGATTTTTCTTCTTCCTCATGCGGAAATCTTGATCAATGGAAATAGTAGCAAGACTTGTATAAATTAGGATTCAAAAAGTATGTATTCCTAAAAATCATTTTCTTTCACCATCGATTCAGAGCATTATTCATTAAATTCGTCCGAATTTTAGTCAGCGAAAAATTATAATTTCGTCAGGGAAAAGTCAGGGATTTTTTTTTTACTTTAACAGTAGCCACCATGTTTCAAGAATACATGAAACTTTTTTGGGGGGATTTTTCGTTGTCATTTTGACAGAAAATCGTTTATTTTGAGAAATAATTTTAGATTAACTTTCAATTTTCAAAATGACGGATTTTCAAAGGTTTTCATAAAATTTGTAGCTTTCCGGACGAACCTCGGAACCAATTTTACTGAAATTTGAACAAAAAATTTAGGCACTGTTCAAATTGTTTTTCTCAACCAGTTTTCAATCTGTTAGTTATTTTATATTCGATGACATGAGGGGAAAAAAGGTATTTCGAGACCATTCGAAATCGATATACATATAGCGTCGCGTTGATAGATCGTAGAGTAGTCGAACCGAAGAAGAACTGTATTGTCCGAAAGATAGTAGATTTGGGTCTGAGCCAAGCGTCTTTTCCGCGAGTTTGGACGTAAAACAGCAGAAAAAGTAACACGCAAAAGAAGAAAAAAAAAAGGAGCGAGTGAAAAATAAATAAAAACAGTTCAGGTGAATCACACACAGCATCTCTTCCAGGGCAACCTCTCGGCTGTTCTGACCGAAATTATTTCCAATGCATTAGAGAAATAGAAAGGGTAGTTTCTTCTTTTTTTTTTACTTTCTTTCTCTCCTCTTTTTATCTTCCACATTGGCACGATGCCCGGTATACCAGTGGCTCTGCTGTTCTTTTTTACATTCGCAAAGGGAAAAATCCATCAGTCCTGATTTGATACGCGACGACACGTGTATCCCGAATATCCTTCGTCCTTCGTCGTAGCTCCGAGTTACCTTCCACCGATTGCCTTTTCGCGTAGCCATTATTCTCACAGTCCTCTTTCCACGGGATTTTTCACCCCGAAATTCTAATACGTACCATAATATATATTCTAGAATGGATCACACGATCTCTGATATCAGGATTAGCAACGACCCACTTGCGAACTACGTGGTTTGTTTTTCTCAACAGATGCCCGATTCTTCTCTTACTGCCGGATTATGAGAGGTTGAAGTTCAAACTAAATTGGAAAATTTCCAATGAACTGTGAATTCGAAGTCGTTGGGAATATATTAAGACACGTGGTTTCAAATCGACTTCTTTTTTTAGAGAAGAATTTTCTTCTCATTTTCCAAAATAAGGAAAATACGGTGTGAAAAAAATGACGAAAAAGTATCTTTAATGATAATTCCACGTGTAAAAAAGTTGCTAATTAAGGAACTAATCAATCTATCGCCAAAAATCCTACGATAGGTCAGATATAATACAATCAGAAATATCGTGTACAAATTTTAAGTCATTTGGTCAAGTTGTTTCAGAGATTTCTAAAGCATGTTTGGCCATTTTTCAATATTCTAGAACAATTTGTGGACCGGAAGTCATCGAAAGTCATCGAGATAAAGAAAAGATCGTTCGATACTGTCAACTTTATGATATTTCGATTCAAAAAATTCAAATATCGCAAACTTCGAAAAACGATGAAAGTACGCATCAGGGGTTTCCAGATTTTTGGTTTTGACTAAAATCCGTGACCCGGAGGCTGAGGGGTGATAATCTCCTTGTAAGCTTGTAGTATAGCGTATAGATGGGTCTGAGGTTCTTAGGCGATTTGACACTTGACTAACCGGATGCAAGATGAATATACTTAGGACCGAACCCATTACCGGTAGCCAATAAGCCGGCCAAAACCCCTTCTTCAAATCCGGTTCAAGTACGCGGCCAACATGTAAAGAGAGGTCTATAGACACGAGAACCGGGTACTATATCCTTCCATCGATGCAGGAAGCGGTAACTATACGATCCTTCCACGACCGGATCTCTGTCCCACTTTACCCATTCAGTGGCTATTGGCTTCAAGGCGCGATTCTGTACTATCGATCTTACAAGGTTATACCAATAAGTTTACCCGACTTGAACTCCAGACTGGGTATATCTCACGGTATCTCACAACGATCCATGAGACGATTTCTCAGTCTATTGTGCCACACACGATATAGTTCACTTTCCGCACGCTACACAGACTTTGAAAGTCACGCTTTTAAAGCAGGTGGTAAAAAAGTATATTTTTGAGGGGTTTAACCGGGGATCGAGGGTTGGCGGAGGATCGAAAATCAACTTTCTTTTTGAGGAAAAAATTAGGTGATTGTAATCACTGCGAAAATGAAAAGTCGAGTTTGCAAAAATTCCAAGACATACGATAAAAATGACGATATCTTGGTAACGGACCAACGGATTTGAATGAAATTTGGTACCTCATGGTTTTTCGGGTCGTTGATCACGAATCTGAAATCATATCTGCAAAATTCAAAATGGCGGATCCAATTTTCTGGGGGAAAAACACTAAAAACTTTCGGAATCTCGTGAAAATTGGTACTAGAAGGTTTTTTGAACCGCTGATCAAGGATCTAAGGTCAGATTCAGCTGGAAACAAAATGAATAATGGGAAGTTCAAAGGCTGGCTCACAGTCAGCCCAAACCTGCTTATTGTTTTTCAGTAGCCGCGTTCGATCTTTGAAGATTCTCATTTGAGGATCTCGGTTGCAACGGAAGGGTAAGTCGCTTCGTAGCCGGGTCACGGGCACGTGTCGTGTGTCCTGAATGAAAAAAAATAGAAAAAAGAATTGAAAAGCATGTAGAAAGGTAGGAATTTCATTTTATAAGAGGAATAATCGGACGTTCCGAGGACACTGCTGACAGTGCTGACGGTGACTCTAGAATATTTAGGAATATCCGCGAAGTTCCTGGGGTCTCATGGTGATAACAGCGGAATCCCGCTATCATTGAGACACCGGAAGACATTTTTGATCAACTAAATGATCGAATTGAATTGTGATTGACCATGTGATTTTTCCCGTGATCAATTACATCATCTTTTTCATCAGGGGTGATGATTTAATAATTTTTCAGATCCTGTGACGACTTGATATGTGAAATCTGCACGATTCCCTCGCGTCTTCAATTTAATTAATTAATTATTGCTATCGGATTAATCATTTCCAACTAAATTTGGAAAAAAATACCCATCCACATCCCATTTCACACCGGATATTGGCTTCACCTTTACCTCGTAATTAGAGTTCAACTCGATTGTGTTTTCCCTCCGATTGTTATTTTCTCGCGAAAATATCGCTTCGTTATTTTCCCAGAATAGGTACGACGTTGTAATAATTGCAATTAAGCCGAATCAAAGTGCCTCCGTCGTCAAAGGCTTCCCTGAGCTTTGAGGGTTTCGATTGATTTTCGATACACCGGTTGAAGAAATAGTGATTGGAAAATAAAAATGCGTTGCTTCGTCATGATTTCGTGTGATTTTTTTTTTTTTTTTTTCGTTTTTGGGTCATCACAGTTTCGAATTCGGATATCCAACTGCAATGTCTGACTAACGACCCAGTCATCCGCACTGCTTCGCGCGCCCCCGTATATATTGGAAAAACTATTGTTGCCAGGTGCAGAAGAGACCTGGCAATAGAACCCATCATTCGAATGAGAGTATTTCCAGTCGAGAGGTTGGCTCTTTCCGGTATGTGGATCGCCTCGGAGAACCTGGGGACTGGAGAACACTCAAAAATATCAAATCCATTGAAAATTATACCCAGAACTTCTTATTCGAGAGACTTTTATTCCGCGGATAGTTTCTGCAATGCCCCGAGGAAGAGGAGCCCAATCCCACTTCGGGTATCATCGAAAATTACATTTCTCATACACTTCAGAATTTCGAAAATTTCGAAGCCACAGAAAGTAATTTCTGAGACTTTGGAATTTTTTTTCTGTCTATGATGCACGAAATAAAATCTACCGGTGAACCGATCTTCGTTTTTCGGGTCTCAAACTGTTCAGTAAAGAGGTCATTTCGATATGAACAGAGAACTTTTTCATAACTCTATTTTTACTCGAGTTATCGTGAAAAGTAACGTATGAAGACAGAAAAACGCTATTTTATTCTAAAAAATGATGAATATCCGGTACAATTTTTATCGGATCAAGAAGTTCTCTGTTCATTTTGAGAAGGCATCTTCACTGAACAGTTTGAGACCAGAAAAACTTGAATCGATCCACCGATAGATTTTATTTTGTGCATCGTAGACAAAAAATTAGTTATTAGTTCTCCTTCTAATTGTTAATTGAAATCGACGAGTTTGTTGATCACAAAAATTCAAAGTTTCATTTAAAATGAAATTTGAGCAATAATTGTATCTAGTCGAATTGAATGATGCGACGCAACGGTATAAGGATCGTCGACCCCGTGAAGGGAAGAAAGATTTATACGTATAATTTCTGCACTGTAGGTAGAATCTTTTATTCCGAAACGTGTTTCACGCGCCATTCCAGTATAAGGAAGAGGGTAAAAATATTTCAAAAAGTTTTTATTTAAAATTTATGAAAGACCGCGTGGCCAGTTTAGAAAAGTTTTAAGGTCAAGATGAGAAACTGAGTTCTGTGACTGAACTTTGGACCACCTTCTACAGTTTTACACGGAGCTAATAACCTCCCTAACGTTATAGATCGCAGGCTATACAGCGAAGAATCGGGATTTTCGCACTTTTACCGGCAATATTCGCGAGAAAATTATTATGATAAATTCCTATTTTTTTCAATTTGACCAAAATCCAAGGAATTATTAATTTTATGAATTGACATTTTGACGTCACAATTGCGTGAAACTTTTGTAATGATGATTTTTAAGCATTTCGAGCTACTCTACAATCTTATATACAAAAAATTGAAGAACGAAAAAATTCGTTGCAGAATCCCAATTGGATTGAAAGAAGAAAAGGGTAAAATCTTGTTTCCGATCTTTAGAATACCTCTTATTCCTAACCGCGGTGCCAGACGTCGTTACCGTCACGGAATCTCATACCCTAGGTATAACAGGTATTCGATGTGTACATACATACCTACGAAAAAGGTCGAACGTGAGGGGATGAAGGTGGCGAGGGTTCTTTTTTTTTCCTTTTTTTTTACACGTATAGTAATGTCGTGGGACGTGAAACGTGGGTATCGCGGGTTCTGCGGGTTCTCTTGAAACCGAATAAAATGATAACACTAGTTTTCAATTTAGTAGAATAGAGTAAGGGAGAGGAGGAGGACTGTCAGTCGTATGTGAAAACGTCGTGAAACTTGGAAAGAAAATAAAGTAGAATAAAAAATGAAATAAAAGGGTAGAAAATTTCTCCCTCAGTGTCTTCTTCTTCTTCTTCTTCTTCTTCTTCTTCTCTTTTAGGTACCTGCCCCAACTCATCCAAGAACCTCGCTTCGCCTATCTCTATATCCTTTCCTCGTGTCACGTTGATCCTTTTCACCCATTCACACTCCCTTAACATTTAACGAAATTTTTCCATATATACTCGATATACCTACATTCTGTGAGACCCTCGTACCTATTTATCTTACCTCTTCATGGAAAAAGTTTGATTTTTTTCTCTCCGCTTTTCTTCTTTGATTGCTCTCATTCATGGATTATACTATATCGGAGCAATTTTATTTTATATCGTAATTTGAAATCATGTGCGGTCGTACGTTGACTTTTAATTGGACAGTATTCACAAAGGGCGAGAATTGATGTCGAGGAATTCATGTTCTAATTTGTGTTCTGGGAAAGGATGAGCGAATCATCGAGCAATGAAGGCTTCAGATTAATTATTCCTTCGATTGATCGATCATTCGATATTTTAGTTCAATTATTCTTACGATTTGTCGATTATTCAAGGTTTTAGACTAATTAATATTTCGATAATTTGACTAATCAAGGATTTGACCTGCTTGTTTTTTTTTTCTTTCAAAGTTTTACGAATTATTGACGTTTGAGATCGATTAAGAAATCGATTAATCAATTAATTAACGTTATAAGATCGATTCATAAGTTAATTGACGATTTTTTATCAGTTTAAAGATGGACGAATCAGTTAATTAAGACTTTAGATTCTCAGTAATAATCAGGTCACAGTTTTAATTACAAAAAATCAATCTATCGTTTCAACTTAGACGAGAAATCGATTTATCAGATGATTGATTTTTTCTCAGATCGATCGATCGATTATTCGACTGTCTTTTTATATCATAATTAAAAAATCGATCACTCGATAAATTGACGTTGAAATGAAACGATTAACAAAAAATCCGTTGATCGTTTATTCGAGGAATCAAAAAAAAAAATGGAAAGAAAAAAAATAAAAGTAAAATTGCGAAATCTGTTCGTATCGATCAGCCTTTTGTTCGCGTTTTTTCACTGCTTCGATGATTGGCAAAGTAGATTTATACGATTCTAACGAACTGGAATTGCCCCGCGGAGTTATACCGGGAAAATTGGGTATGTATTCAAAACATGCCACGTATTAAAACTCCCTCGGGATTTCGCCGAGCTATTCTATTTTATTTGATTTGATCTTTTCATTTATTTTTTTTTATTTTTTTCGCCGTTTTTGTACTCCCCCCCCCTCAATCAGAACCGTCTATCGAATCTAAATTACCGAAGTTAGGAAAGAACAGTTTAACGAACGTTAGAACTACTTTTGCCAGGGGATGAAGAAAGAGAGGAGAGCCAGACGCGACCCCTTTCTGATGGATGAAGGCAAATATCTCGTCAAGAGAATTTTTCGGTGTGTACCTATCGCGAGTGAAAATCGAGGAATTCGACTTATTTATCAAGAAAAAATCACGTTATTTAATTTCTTATCGTACATCAAACATGGATTTGGAATCCTGAAAAGCACCAGACTCGAAATACTGATCAGAGATCTGCTCAAACTGTTTTATACTCGACGTTTTATCGAACCTTATTTACGACCCACGCGGTGATCCGATAAATTTTTTTTTTTTCACAAATTCTGTGTTTCATTAATAAAATAGAAAAAAAAACAGTTACTCTTGAAATCGTTTTACGAAAATTGATATTCAAACCTTGAAAATATATTATAAGCTTGAATAACGTAAAAGTAATCATTTTTCTGATTCACAGTATGTTTAACGTTTTTTTTCTTTTTGCGAATTTTCTTCAAAAACGACATGTTTTCTTTAACCTTGATTGTCAATGTCTTCCATTTCTATGAGAAAATGTAATAAACTTCACGTAGTAACGTGTAAAAAAATGGCGCCGGAGATAAAAGCACTTGACTGGACTCTGTTTCATCGAGACTCTGATGCAAACTTCAAAGACATCAGAAATTAAACTTTAAAAAAAAAATCGTTACGAACAAGAAAATGTATCACTGTATAAATATTAATTTTTTATATGAATAAAACAAGAATTCCATTATTCATACAACACTCAAGGATCGCTCCTTAAATTTCTTCTACAATTATTCATCCATCTTATAAATTACTTCGATGCAAATAATCAAATTTTGAGTTATGGTAATTTTTCTTCAATTTTCACAAATAACGATAATCATCTATTCTTCCAATTGAAGATTGAATCTGTTTTATCGTAGTCGAAGCTCTCTTCACATTTTTAGTTTCATTTTGCGTTTCCTCGTTTTCCCTTCACCCGACGATTCTGATTCTCACTTCACCACGAGGTTATAAGATGAGGAATTTTCAAATCCAGTCACGTTCTTTCCACTAGAAAAATTCCTGGACCATGTCAGGGGTCGCGAGAAATACCCTTGTATAACGAGGTAATATGCAACCGTGAGGGGGAAAGAAGTTTGTCAGAAAGTTTTGAAAAAAAAAACTTTGATTAGATTAATCCCGGCTAATGGAGCGTTGAGGATAATCCTCATACTTTTCTTCAGTCGGTCACGCGTACTTTCTTCATTCAAGCTTATATTTTCTTTTTCTTCTTCTTCTTCTTCTTCTTCTTCTTCTTGTTTTTTGAGCTTAACTCCATGTTTTAGCTCTTCTCTCACCCTCGATACTTACGTTTCACAAACTAAGCTTGTAAATTTAACGGCGGAAAAAGTGGAAAAATTGGGAAAAGTCAGGGAATTTTGAAAATTCGACTCGAATTTTATACCTTGAATAATTTTATTTGCGATTTTTAAATAGATTTACTTCCACTTCGAAGTAAATTTGATTACAAGATTAACTCGAGTGGAGAAAAGTTTGTCAACTTTATCACCATTTAATTTAAGAGCCAATCATTGAATTATTGAATCGACTGGACAAATTTTTATTTTCGTTCTTGGAAAACCTGGAGAAAATTATCAGATAAATTTTGCTATAAAAATTGAACCAACCCTCATGTTTCGTGATGAACCCATTTCTGGCGCGATTCCACCCCAGAAACTCTTTGAATCCTGATTAAACTCGACCTAAAAAAAAAAAAAAAAAAAAAAAAAACTAAACTAAAAATTCAGTACAAGTCAACGAATATTGTCTGATCCTCTTTATCACGTTGTGAAATATTCTCACGTCAGCAATATAATTTTTTTTTTATAATTTTTTCTTCATCTTCAAAAAAATTTTCCTTCTTTTTCCATATCCGTGGTGTAAAACGTATGGAAATATTTTCGCAAGCGAAGCCAAACTCTCTTCTCTTTGAAATAACAAAGGGGGGGTGGCGGGTAATTTGATACAGCAGTTGGACCAATTTATCCACCTTTTGCGAACCGTAGCCAATTAAAATCACCGAACATATGAAATCTCTTTTGAATTCTATTCCCGTCTGGCATCGGTGTACGACGTACATACGTTGTACCGGGTCGACGTCACCCCGGCCTGGCTCTACCAATTTTTATTCTCTCTCTCTCTCCTTTTTTTTACGATTTTGAACTTTACGGTCCCACCAAATCGCGAACCGCGTTCGCTGATATTTTACGGTTTACGATTCGACCGCGAGGGGCTCGCGGATTCGGTGCAATTCCATTTTCGAATCACTCCGAAATACTTTATCTCATATTGATCACCGCGACACGGATTAGAAGACCTGATCGTCATCCCCAAATTCACGAATTTATCGTTCCATTGACCAAAAAGCGTTTGGCTGATTGTCCCTGTCAAGAGTTTTGGCAACGTTTCAAGGTCCGAGTTGGGTCAGTAATTACCAACTAATCACGAATCTATCGTCTGAGACCGCGAAGTAAGTCATTACGAAATTACTTGCGTCAACTTTTCGATTAACTCTTTCTGCTTTTCTTTTTTTTTTCTTTTTTTTTTATCTTTCATGCCGCGGTGAAAGAGATTACGACATTAAGATCGGATTTTCTAGATAGCGATTATTAATTTGATGAAAGAAATATATCAACGGTTTAATTCATGGTGTCCAGCTGGTCATGGAAAAGTCTGGGAATTCAAAAAATGGTCAGGAAAAAATTTAAATATAAAATATTCCCAGCAATTTTTTTTCCTTCCTAGTGCGGAAATCTTGATCAATTATGGAAATAGCAGCAAAACTTGTATAAATTGTAAATAAAAATGGTATTCCCAAAAATAATTTTCTTTTACCATTGATTCATAGCATTATTCATTACATGCTTGAATAACCGCTAATTTGTCTGAATTTTAGTCAGGAAAAAGTCAGGTAATTTTTTTTTCTTTTTTTTTACTCTTCATAGGGAACACCATGTATAATATTCCGTGATTTATTATATGTACAGACGATATTATACCACAAGCGCAAGCTGTGTGGAGCAATACTTCGACCTACTGACGGTCCTGACAGGGTTTAATATGCTTCATATAATTTATGCAAGAACGAAACTCATTAGGCGCTCTAGCTATATGTATGGTCGGATCCCATTAATGGCTTAATCTCGCTCTCTCTCTCTCTCTCTCTCTCTTCTTTTGAACCAACCCATCATCAGTTGAATTCCTGCGCCATTATTGCCTCCGCGATTATTGAACTTTACTAATATAGCAAAGGGCAAAGGGTTTGTTCGTCTTCGGGAACGTTCTGCCTCATCCTATGCGAGGGGGGCATCATCTTGTGAAATAGTTCTGACAGCCGTCTGCGAAACGCCGTGTAAATAGTATTCATTGAATGATATTGAGTAGTACGAAGACGTATAAAATTAATAATTGTAATAGTGTTTTCGAATCCTTCAAAATCTTCTGAGATTCTTTGGAATTATTTTTTATACACGAATTGAAAAATAAGGAAATGATTTTGGGTGAGGTGAGGAAATTCTGAACATTTTGAAAAAAAAGAATCGTCAAAATCAGTCCATTTGGCTGAATTTTAAACCAGTTTTTCTGAAATTCGTTTTAAAAAGACTGATTATAATTTACTCGCCAAATTGAAAATTAATAAATACGGTCCTTAAAAAAATTTGCGGGCAAAACCCTCGGACACGGGTCTCTTAAAATACGCCAAAGAACCCCTAAAAAAAGTTTCAGCCCCCACAAAAAACATGTCTGGAAAATCTGGGTGAATCCACGCGGATTCGGCCTATTATTATTAGCATTGAAAATGCTTCCGTTTTCGGGTCAGTAGTGAGGTCTGTGGGATCAAATCTTGAAATTATGCAACGGAAGCGATGCAACGGAAGCGATGCAACGGAAGTAATGCAACGGAAGTGCGTAGTGAAAAGTTGAAGAAATAAATAATAAAAGAACAAAAACAATAGAACGAGGGACATTTAGGTGATGCAGACTTCACTGTGCACATAATGATTCTAGTGTAATCATAGATGGCAATAGTAATAGCGCAGCATGTTAATTAACCGCTGCGTGAAAAAAAGTTTATGAATAAATAAATGAACAGAAACAATAGAACGAGGGACATTTCGGTAATGTAGATTTCACGGTGCAAATTATGATTCGTAGTGTAATCATAGATGGCAATAATAATAGCGCAGCATGTAAATTCAGAGATTCAGATGAAAAAATGCACGAAAACTAAGATAACGAAGGACATTTTCAATGCATCAGCTGCTTGCGTTACATGCAAGATCTGTAAATATTATTATTATTATTTTCAGTTTAACCCCAAGTTGCTTTTTATTCCCTTCCATCGCCTGCTCCTTGACTTGTATTGTGAGTTATTCCAGATCTTGGGAGTCCCTCGAGTGTATCGAAACAGGACGCCTTGTTTGCCGGGTGTTTTCTCGCCCGGTCTTAAGGGTGTCTCTGTCCAGGGGGTCTCGTATCAATCCTGTTTGCTTTGGGGACGAAATGCACCATGGGTACAGATTTTTATAGAGTTACGTTTATGACGTCGTTTTTTTTTCTCCCTCTTGTTTTCTTCCATTTTTTTTTTTTTTTTTCAAATCGCGAGTCTCTATCGCGGTGGATATTCTCGCATCGTTTTATGCGGATGTAAAAGAAACTCCAGACTTAAGGTTTTCACGATTTCATTTCCGCCAGAGTTACTCCTCGGTCTTGCCTCTTTTTTTTCCCCTCTCTCCACATTTTTCTTCGTCTTCTTCTTCTTCGTTTTTCACTTTTTCTCGAAGCTGCTACTGCAGGAGAAACTGGAATAAATAATAATTCGATTGTACTACCCAAACTAGGTTAGAACTTGAGACACGATTTCCATACACAGTAATTTTTTTCCCCTCTTCTTCTTCTTCTTCTTATTTTCAAACTGAATATTCCGTTGAACAGAAAAAAAGTAATATTTAGTTTTCATCATTCATATTTTTACCGGTTTTTGATTGATAATTTTGCCACGGGTAACGATCTTCTTGAAAATTGAATCAGAATTTCAGTTTGAGCTACAAAAAATAACCACATGCGAAAAAAGACAAAATTTTTTGTGCAAAATTGAAAAATTCATCCTCTATCTTGAGGGAATATGAGACGTTAAAAAATAGTGCGAATGTATCGACGAGTCATTTTTCGAGTAGCTAGTTTTTTCAATAATTCGCTGTATCACTTTTCGATAGAAAATTACGTAGCACAAGCTCGGAATATGTGGGAATAATGTGGATTACAGTCTCCTGCAGGCTTTCGCGAAACTCACTACATACCCGCGGGAAATCGAAACCAGATGAAGATCGGCACGAGGCTAATATGCATTATTCAACCAATAACCCCGAACTGTACCGTATAAATACTTTACACTCTGACTACGTTCACAGACTACGTACCTATAATATTGCCTCTACTCATCGAATACTATTGAGAAATAGTATATTACACTACAAGGGCCGAAAGTTGAACATTCCTGCACTGCGCGTGATGATGCCCGAGGCGAAGCCGAGGGCATCATATCGCGCAGTTCAGGGCTTTCAATCTTCGGCCCGCGTGGTGTATACTATTTTTCTTCATGCCCGGTCGAAAGTACGCTGACTAATTGAATTTTTATACCGATTTATACGTTTTAACAAGTGTTGATGCCTGCCCGACATTGCAGGCACGAGCGAAGCGAGTGCTGCTGGTCGGGGGCAGGCATCAAATAGATCGAGTGAAACATCCAAGCCAGTTTTGAGGTTATATCTCAAGCGAAAGTAACGTCGAGAGTGAGAGTAACAGAAGTTTGCGATTCTGACTGGCGGCAGAATAGTCTAGTCAATCTAGCCTTTGACCCAAAAATAATTACAGATTGGATGAATTATATATCAATCGTGGTTCCCGCGCAGCGTGGAACGGACCGAAGCGAGCCGAGCGGACCAGCTGACCGTTAGGCGTAGTGTTGTCAGAAAACTCTTGCAAAATTAATAACGTGGAAACTATAGGTCTTACAATATCGGTTCCCACTTCGAATTTGTAGATGATTCTCTCCCCTACAACGTGGTATTTTTGTTTTTCCAATCTGACAAGTGACATTGGAACAGTGCATGATTTTGGCGGTACTGCCCAAAATATTGATAGTTCTTTATTAATTTCAACAATTTACTGTCCAGAGACATTGTCTTGTTTTTGATATGCTGTGCGGGGGATTTTTCCGCGTCGATTGATATATAATTCATCCAGTTTTGAATTATTTTTGGGTGACTAAGTGACAAAACTCGAAGCGGGCGTCTCGTGTATTGGGTATCGGTGTGCGCGAGTGAGTTTTCGCTCCCGCTGTCACAGAGGGCGTGCGTGTAGTTCTACCAATGCATGAAAGTTAGGCTTTCTGCTTCGATACCGATGCCGGAAGTACGTACTTTCGACCGAGGTATGAAGAAAAATAATTATTGTGATTCTGATTCGAATATTATAGGTTTGTGATATCGAGAATCTACTTCAAACTGTGTGAGCTGAAAATGTCTCATTTAGTTCGATCCAATCGGTTGGAAATTTCCTCTAAGTTATTCCGAACGTGATTTTCCGATCAACGATATATGAGGCGGGGCTCTAGGACCGATTTGGCAGAAACGAATGCAGAATATGAATATATGAAGGAACAATAATGTTTTATGCTCTCATAAGATCCTCTTTTATCACACCTACTTTGAGAGTTTGAAAATATTTCTGAATACCGGATGAAAAGAATGAAATGAAAGAGAATGAGAAATTGAATCATGTGAACGAGGGAATTGTGAAACATTCATTTGCAATATTGAAGGAAGACACGAAAAGAATCCAGTGGAAACGAATAAAATACAAAAATATGCAAAAATGGAGAATTCTGTACAAAATTGTATCTTCGGCTGTGCCGAAGGCTGATAAATGAGTAGACGAAGAGGAAATTGGGAAATAGAAGATAGTCATGTCAGATTGGGAAAAGTGGCTTCCAATTTTCTAGTTAATGATAGTGAAGAAGAAAAAATGTGGCTGAGGAATTTTCGCTTTCGTGTGATTGTCGCACTCGCCTTCGGCTCGTGGTGCAAGAAGTTAAGGATGTACAGGCCATACAATCTCAACCAAAAGTGTGTCTCGTCGTCAATATTGAGTACTACGAGATGAGATAAAAATCGGAAAAACATCAACCACAATCAAGATGATAAGAGTATTCATTTTCAATAACAATAATGCCCAAAAGTTATCAACAAATTGTTTAAAAAAATCGTTGTTTAACAAATTTCGTGGTGACGTTATTTTTTTTTCATGTCACATGAATTCGTTAATCTTTCCGAATACACATGAATTTTTTCAGAATTGTGTCACTTTTTTGAAATTTCAGTTTTCGGAAATTTCTAAAGGCTGTATTTACAAAACTATTAGTTCCACGCTCCGGAAACTTCGGAATTGTAATCTACATCGTTTCCACAATAACATATCCAAAATTCAGATTTTTTTCTCCATTTTTCAAAATCGAAAACGAAAATTTAAAAAAAGTGACAAAATTCTGAAAAAAATCACGTGTATTCGGAAAGATTAACGAATTCATTTGACATGAAAAAAAAATAACGTCACCAGAAAATTTGTTAAACAATGATTTGTTTAAACAATTTGTTGATAACTTTTGGGCATTATTATTATTGAAAATGAATACTCTTATCATCTTGACTGTAGTTGATTTTTTTCCGATTTTTATCTCATCTCGAAGTACTTCAATATTGACGTCACACACTATAGAATTTTGTTGTGTATACAGATGGAAAAAAAAACTGGTGATTTTCGGTTTCATTCTTTCCGTCTCTCCCAAAGGACAGGTTGTTTCATACGGAAGATTCACCTCCTCCATGAACCTAAAAAATAGAAGCTCTCAACCTCTTTAGCTGTTCACCACGGGAAGAAGGGAGAATGTGGTACCTACTCACACGTCGTAAATGGTCTATAAATTACAGTCCACCAAGCCGTTGTTGCGGGCATATACAGACTATTCCGAGTAAATTTGAATCGGAGTTCCACTCGACGTTAAAGGATCTCCTCGAATTAATACCGCGGGTAGTTCCTAGATTTAGATGGGTTCGAGTCAAATTGATGGGAAGTGAAAAAAAAGGGCTTCTACGATCTAGTCGGTATCCGGGCCTCCAACTGTGTACAACGAACCTCGGATGTCGAGCATACCGGAGATTATACGGATTACTAGCTTCGTGAACCGCAGGCATTCATTGCTTCCAATGAAACCCTGCTCTTTGATGCCGGAGCAGATTGCAGTTTCCGGATCATCCGCCTCCCCCTCGTCTCGTTTCAGTTTTCACCATGCCAGCGCGGTGGACTTATGGAAAATCGATACACACGTGAGATAAAAAGAAAATCTAGAGGAAATGCTTGATGATATCGCGTTTATCTAAATATTTTCATAAACGAGGATGTTTTACGGTAAAAAATCGTTTACTAGTATTTTTACCCTCCGTGAACAATTGTCTATCTACTATAATCTTGAAATTTTGTAATTCGGAACCGTCGAGTAGGAAAAATACTTTTGCTAGACGGTGCGCCGATCTCCTTTCGAAAAAATGCGGGTAAAACGGGAACCGTGGCTGAAAAATCGATACGGCAAGTGGATTTTGATTCTTAATGAAAAATCAACGATTCGAATGAACGTTGAATCGAGATAAAAATTGAATCTAGGCTACAGAACAGCTGATTAGAATTATTTATTCGATTATTCCAATTTTCATCGTCATTGTCGCCATCGACACCGAAATATGCCTCCTGGGGTCTTCAAAGAGTAACGAATGCCTTCGGTCTGATCCACCATCGGTTTCAAATGGAGAACGAATTCATCCATCCGAAACGCAAGCTGGGCGCCAGAGCTTCTCGTTTTATCCGATGGTGACATTTTATGAACAAAAACACCCTAATCACTCGATGGCAGTGCGAAGGCGTTGGCTCTGTCGTTATCTCGCAGCTATCGACGATACTATCGGGAAAAACTAGAGATTCAAAAGTGATTTGCATTCAGTTTGTATTTCAGGTGCTCAAATCACCCCGACTTATCACACCGAGGACCAATAATGGCTCCTGGCACTCGAGTCTCGTGACGATTTCGTCATTTTTTAGTTTCAAATGTAGTTTTTTGATTATCGAAAGAAGCTGCAGATCGCGTCAATTGTTATCTCTTTCCTCCCTTATACATAAATGTATAACCAATTTCACCTACTCATACCTTTCGCGCGGTATAGAGAATAAGGAAAAGGAAAAGGAAAAAAATTCGAGGGCTTTTGGAGAATATCCGCGACCCAGGCGAAATTGAAGCCAAACCTGAACCGGGATGTGGGTCAAGTGTCAATTTGAGGAATATTTATTCTCGTTCTGTGAAGTGATTGGCTTTATCAACTGAAAATTCTTGACGTTATACAATCTGAATCGGGTTATTTTAGCGAACCTGAGTCCATCTAGTTTTTGGTGCCAGTGAATTTCGCGTGGTTATGATGTTCCGGTCGTGTATCCACATGTGGAACACGAAATCCATCAAATTTACACGCCAATGATACAGAGCGAGCCGTATATTACACAAAACTGATTATTGGATCACTGGACGTATATCACTGGCTAACACGGCGTATAGTTAGCACTGCGGGATCGCTGACCCCGCGGATTTAGACCCATTAGTTAATGGCGAGTATTAATTATCATTTTACCAATCGTGATAAAACGCTAACGAACTCTATAAACTGCGGCAGGCAAACGCGAAACACCACCGATCGCGATCATTGGGCGAAATAATCGAGACTTGAAAATTTGTAAATTCAAAAATTCGCGCGCTTTTTTTTAGTTTCTAAATTCGTCCAACGTAGTTGGCTGAAATGCGGGATTCTAGCTGATACCGAAATTGAAAATCACACCAAAGATAGAAAAATGTGGATGAAAAAATCGCTAATTGAAAAATATTTTTTGTCAGTTGGTAAAATTGTAAAAAAAATTGCTCCAGAGTTTTATGGAACTTCCTGGTAAAATTTGACGTTGATATTCTTGTTTTTGGACTCTTTTTCCCTCAATTTTGACAATCCGAAAGAAAAAAAATCTAGTTTAACGACGTTCTTTGATTTCTATCGATAAAATCTTGAATTTTCAAGCTTCCACGAAGATGAAAAAAATGAAGCTTTATTTTTTAATTAATTTTTTAACAAACAATGAATTTTCAGACCAAAAATATCCAGCAGAGGTGAAGTGAAACACGGTATTTCTGGATTCTCCACCTGTCTACCTGTCTGTCTGTTTGTCTGTTCGCTTGTGGCACCCCTTGGTAAAGAGTATATCCGTACTTTGGCAGAGCGAGGTAAGCGAAGCTTTTATGTTGCTTAAATATTCATGTTATACGTGTAACGTATGTATGTACGTAGAAGGATACTTTAGAAAAATCCAGCAGAAAATACTTCTTCTTCTCTTCTCTTCCGTTCTTTTCTCTTCCTTATACGCAGAGGAAAATATTAGGGCTTATAATTTAATGGTAAATACTTCATATCTACAGTATAAGCTTACTCACATACGTCGTAAATTGAACCGGAAATAAAAGTACCTACACAATATAATATGGAAGCTTGCAAAATCGAGAGACGAGAAAGCGCACTGAGAAAAGAGTTTTGTTGTTGTTAACAAAGTTCGTTAACAGTTAACGAATCGTATATTCGTATATAAGCAAATATACATTTAGTCAGAGCTAAGAAATCTTTCATTTGAGTGTTTTCTTTGTCTGAAATAAAGATTTCTTAATAGTTAACGAATCATCAATTTCCTTCAAATTCGTGTCCAGTTATATCAGACGATCATCACGATAGTGAAATGAGGATTTCTTAATAGTTAAGAAATCTTGTATTTCTCTTCAAACCGCACCTGTTGTTTCAGCAGAACGATCATGAAGTTGAACTACGAATAGTCAATAAATTGTGCTTTTCTATCAGTGCAGTTATCCACGAATGGTGATCTTTTTTTTAGACCAATCAGGTATTGACTAAGAAGTCATGTCCCAATTTTTTTTAACGTGATAAGTGACTGTTGGAATAATGTCTTCACTATTTCCACCGAAAAAGATAGTGCATGCCTAAAATATGCTGCCCAAACAATGCCCAGGAACGGGTTCGCCTCGAGCTTAGAATGATGCGCCTCACGTAGGTGAATGTATTATGACTGGCGCGCTTTTACTCGCGAGACTGTAGCTAGAGTATTCAGCGCCGCTCTCACCTCTAGCGGCAAGCGTACAGACTACTACGCACGAATTACATCAAATCTCAAACCCTCATGTAAGATTTGTTAACTGTTAATAAATCTGTATTTGAGGAGACATGGTGGGATTTTTGTCTCAACCGAATGCTTTATTTATTGCGAATGCTACGGAATTTCCACAGTAGTTAAAACAACATGTATATTTACTTCATGTTAAGATATTCTTTAACAGCTAACGAATATTTCGCGAAATTTTCAAATAAATGCGTTCATTTGGTATGAAGAAACTCTTTTCTCAGTGCGATGCAACTAGATTTTTACTGCAATATACATATATACAAATAGTCATCGATCATGTCATATATGTATCACTTTTCAATATGTTTATTGAGAATTTCAAGTCCACAGAACCCCTTAATATTTTCTTGATTGACTCACGAAAATGAGAAAAGCTCTTCCAACGGTGATAAGTTATTCAATATCTGCGAAGAAATTATTTTTTTATTCTCTTGTCATCTGGAATGAATTTCTGAGAATTTGAACGATTCTAGGTCAACGACTTGAAGGACGTGTTTAAAAAACTATTTAACTAGTAAAATAACTAATATTCTGACAATCCGAGGACAGCAACTATTATTATACTCGAACACGTTACACAAGGAGTTGCCTAACTCTGAATGATACCGAAGGGCGACTCACTCCTTCTTGTTTTTTTATTCACGTACTCGTGAAAAATGTATGTCAAAGGTTGACCCACGGATTTCGATTATTCGTCAATCTTACTTCATCTTGACGAATTAGAATTCATTGGAAAAAAATCGCCACGTTGATGGCTTCGAATTTTAGTGCTTTTAAAAAAAGCCAAATCGTGATCGATTTTCCAAATGATTAATATTGCTTGGAAGAAGAAGGAGAAAGCTTTAATTCAAGTTTTTTAGAGTCTGAGAAAAATTGTCTTATTCGTTGAAATACAAGATCTTAAAAAAAACATATTGAGATCTGAAAAGAAAAGTCAAATTGGAAGCTCTCCAAGCTTTCAGAGACTCTGAAATAAAATTGCAATTTTTGGTCATGGAATCTTAAAAAAACAACGTCCCAAGATTTCACAAAGATCACAACATCTTGAAAAAGAAAAAAACATTCACTGGGTTGATGAGCTTTTTTAAAGCTGTTTTTCAAGAGCTTGTATTTCAACGAATGATAAAGATTTCTCAGACTCTGAAAAAAAAAACTAAATCAAAGCTGTATTCTTTTTCTATGGAGTGAAAAAATGCTTTAAAAAATGCTAGAAGATCCTGAAAACTTTCTATTCAGCATCTTGATGTCTGAAGAGAAGTGGAAAACTGGAAGCTCTCGAAGCTTTCAGAGACTCCGAAACGAAACTTTAATTTTTGGGTCCGGAACGATCATTGCAGTAATACTTAATCGATTTTTGCTAAAGCTCCAAGTTTCTGTAAAAACAGGATAATATAGGTACGATATGTAGATTTTCGAGTGTATAACAGCTTCTGTCAATTACTAAATTGAAACACAAACACATTATACCTACAGTTGGCGAAGCTGAGTTTAAACGAACTAATAATTGTTTTCCCAGAGTTCAACTGCCATGGCTAGACAGTTTGTGCTGTCAACTTTGCTTTCCTGTTCTCTAATATATTCCAACTAGGTACTCGCTTTTATATCGCAATACAAAAAAGTAAAAAATAAAAAATTGTCTGTGCGAAAAAAATGTGTAATTTTGACTTTTTTTTTTCAATTTTGAACTCAAAATCGTATTGAATAAAATTAATCAAAATTTTTTTCACTGGATTTTTATGAATCAAAGATTTTTCTATATCTGAGGTAATTATTATACATTTTTCCTTTTTATTTCACAAGTCTGGGATATTGGAATGAAAAATCTATCCTATCAAATAGATATTTTCAGCGTCCAAAAGGTTAGCGAGAGACCCTAGGGAGAAAAGGATGATGAATTTATTAAGAAATCTGAAAGTCAGATTCCGCGAGGATGAGGATGAGGATGAAAAATGTGAAACTGATATTTGTCTCTGAAACGGGAAAATTTTAAGAAAAACGCATTTCGGCCGAGTTTGGTTACGTTTTCTGAAACCCCGCTTATACTCATACTCCCACACACCCTATATTCACCTGCAGGGGTAAAATTTATCGCGGCATGCCTCACCGAGAGGAATAAGAACGGATGAATAATTGCACACCTGGTTCGCACACGTATCCTACACTGGTTCCTCGGTTTCCAGAGTTATTTGCGGTCTAACCGGAAACTAATTATCAACTTAACTCCAGCCCGGATGGGTTCAAACTCACTGGATAACTTTACAATAATAAATTTTTACGTTCGGAGCCGTCAATTTGATTCTCAAATCTTGAAAATTTCGGATAAAGAGCTTCGACCAAAAACCGAAAGGCTTCATTTTTCTTCATATTCACACACACACACATTAAAAATAAAAAAGAATTTAAAAAAACAGATTTTTAGGCTGCCAATGAAGAAATAATGTTATTCAATAAGAATTATTCCAAATTCGACGAGAAATTCGTGGTCAATGGCCCAAAAAAACCTCCAGGTAGCATTTCGCAAGGGAATACTTTTCAATTTTTTTTTTGTGAGCGAATTAAGAATCGCCCAACCCAAAAAAGCTTCTTCTATCAATTTTGATCAGAATACGAATATTCTTAGATTTTTTTTCCACCATATTGGATTCCCTATTTTGAATTTTGAAAATCTGACTTCAGATTCGTGTGGTCAGCGAACCGAAAAAGATTCTTTTACCGATTTTACCTAAAACTGCATCGTAATTTTCATTTCATTCTTTGAAAATTTTGTTGCTAAAATAATTCGAAAATTACTGAATCGATCAAAGCCAAAATCTATTCAGTTCTAAGTTTTTAAAATCGGCATCGGTTGAGACCAAAAACGATCGAAATCTCGGATTTTCTAGACCTCAAAACGTGTAAGTCTCGTAAAAAGTGAAGTTTTCTGAAAAAGCTTGTTCAAAAAACAGTTGAATTGTCACCCTGGAGTCAAAAAATTAGTTTCAGCTCGTCGAACGTTATTCGGTACGAAACGATCCCCAGGTGATTTTGTTTCTGAATTTTAGTGCCACCAGAAAAAAAAAGTTTCCTCTCCTCCAGGGGTGAGCATCCCCTCAGAGAATCTGGGCCCAAGAGGGTCGCCTTGTTCTCGGCTGATACCATTTTACAGCCGTATTTCGTCTGTCGAAGTTTTGGACTGGCGAAGGCGACAAGGGTTTACTAATAGATTTGTATTCAGAGGTGCGCGAG
Source organism: Euura saliciscinereae (assembly GCA_018420115.1). Lineage (NCBI taxonomy): Eukaryota > Metazoa > Arthropoda > Insecta > Hymenoptera > Tenthredinidae > Euura > Euura saliciscinereae. Next base: position 68,743 of record JAFFZH010015933.1, read on the forward strand.
ACCAGAATGTGCGATCGTTCCTGATCCTTTTGGCAAAGCATAAATCAATCGTTTACCCGCATCCACGAGCTCGAGGCGATTCTTTCCCAAAAGTCGTACAGTAAACAGGACTAAAAGAAAGGACGAGGAGAAGGAGAAAGAACGAAATAAACGAAAGGAAGAAACAAAAAATGTGAAAAACTTTATAATTCTAGTAACGTTTTAATCTGGGAAACCGAAGGGGTTCGATAGAAAAAGATAAGAAGGAAGAGTCAAGGTCGATGAAAAGAATAAAAGCTATGAGTTAAGGAAAGTATAAAAAGAAAATAAGTATTGAAAGATTGGCTTTAAAGCTCCCGTTTCGCTGACAGGAAATCACTGCTTGAGATTTAATCTCCTGGGAATCCTCAGCTGGTGCTGGATACCGATTCCGATACCGTCCACCGGAGGTAAAAAAAGAGAGAGAGAGAGAAAAAAAAACAATAAAAAAACTACGAGTTTCTTATTGTTATTTGAAGTTATCGACGCCGCAGTAGTTGTTGTCGATCTTGAATGGCCTCTGCAGCGAAAAACTTTTTACCGGAAAGTGGAAAATCTCTGATAATGCAGTTTAGAGAAAAATCCGACGACCATCAAACGATTTACTGTAAATTAAAAGTCATAAAAATATAACGGAAAACCTGCCTGTATACAATGTGATAAAAATTTTCCCCATTCTCAATCCGCACGTCTTACGGAAAGCTTCTATCGATTATTGAGGGAAACGGGACAACATGAATACGACAAATTCAACACGTAAGGTAAATGGCCAGGTTTCTGTCCTATTGAGGGATATCACCAGGGGCTAACAACTTGTCGATTCACCCTACACCTGTCTTCAAGACTTCAACTGACTTTGATTGACTTCAACTGACTTTGATTGACTTCAACTAACTTTGTTTGACTTCAACTGACTTTGGTTGACTTCAGACTTCAACTGACTTTAGACTCGACTGATTCAAATTAACTTCAACTGACTTCAATTGACTCCAACTGACTGTTATTGACTTCAATTTACTTCAACTGACTTCAGCCTTCAACTGACTTTAACTCACTTCAGACTTCAACTGACTTTAATTGACTCCGACTGACTGTAATTGACTTCAATTGACTCCAACCGACTTCAGACTCAACTGAATTTAATTGACTTCAGACTTCAACTGACTATAATTGATACCAACTGACTTTAATTGACGGTCAACTGATTTCAATTGACTTTTATCGATTTAAATTATTTCTAACTGACTTCAAGATTGCAGGTCAACCCTTCAGGTCTGCCTAGCCTGGGAACTTGAAGAAAAAAAAAACGAAATTGGGATTCTTTCGTTTTTTTTGTTTTATAGCCTGGAAGCTGGGAGTTAAGTTTGCAAGAAAAAAAAATGGTGAACATTGAAAAGTATTTTGTAACATTTTTTTCGGATTCACTGGATTATGATTTCATAGTTTCATAGTTAATTTAAGCTGTTTTCCAGGGTCAAAAATTGGGCTGATATTCGATAGCTTTACTATAATAATACTAATTCTTGATTTTTTTTTAAATTTGTTCTCCGTTATTTATGAATATCCTTCACAAAATTTTATCGAATAATATTGAGAATTGTTAAAGTAATTTGACTTTAGAGCGTGAATTATAAAAATATAAGTTTTACCATTTTTTTTTTTCTCTGCTCAAAAGAATACCCTTTCAGAAAACAGTCGCGGTGTGTTAGAATTATTGAAAAACAAAAAAAAAAGTACTGGGATCGTTTTATTCAACCTGAGAATGTAAACTTTGTCCATAAATTATAATTGATATTACTTCAGCGTATTTAGATGGGTTAAAATTGAAGAATTTACTCTTTGTACTTGTTTCTTTATTCTCATAAACGAAGAGGGTGCTGAACGGGTAGAGAAAGGGGCTGGTAAAACAAAATTTTCCACCCTTTTCCGTGTTTCAAGTTAATTTAACAGGAACCCTCCCTCTCGTCGTTTCCCAAGTTGGGGTAATGGAGGGCGGCTGGGGAGTCCGCCAAGTCTTACATACCTACTTGGTTACAAATTATTTCGCATGAGAAAACACCGCCGCTCCGCCGCAGTCTATATGAGGGTGGAAAATTTTCCTCGCTAATTTTAGTCACTACCAACAACCTCCCCAACTTTTGATAAAGATGGAAAAGGAGGAGGTAAAACCCAGAGAAACTTGACAGAAATTTCACTCTCGAAAGTTATAATAAGCGAGTTTAAAATTTTCAAGCAGGTAAATTCTATATGGATACACGTATATCGCAGCTTTTATCATATGAACAGGTTCATTCAATTTTTACGCAAATATCTAGACGTGATTGGATTTCAAGTAGAAAGCCACCCTACTCATCATCAGCAACAGTACCTACCTACACGAAAAAATACTTGATGCTTATACAGCAGAATTTATTATTCAATGCCTGAAGCGTAAAAAAATTTCATTATTCAACAGGAATTGATTTTGAAAAATGGAAAATGGGAGTAATTTTTATTTATTAGCATTTTTTTTATTCCAAGTCTAACACGAATCGCGGGTCTTTTTCTCTTTTGTCAAATATATATTTTTTTCAACCGTGGAGACCAGAGGGATTGACAGTTTTCCCATTTACAAAACGCTTTTGGGATAACCCTGGATGGCGGTCCCTTTATTTTCTATACCGAAGAAAGAAAAACTTTAACGCACGAAAGCGTGTCGAGGGGTAGAAGAGTCCAAAATTGGACCCGGTGTCCGAGGGTCAAGAGACGACGTCATGTCCGACAAGGTAGATGAATATAAATTCTATATTCGGGACTTTTTCCGGTGGCCTCAACGCTGCAGGCCTTAGTTTATTATGCACCAAAAAAGAGTGAAAGTGAGGTTAGAACCACGAGAACGTTCTCCGCTGGGGGCAGCACTGTCTTGGTTTATTTCACCGTTACTATGGTTACAAGACTTTTTTTTCCCACTGGCAAGTTTTTTTCCCCGGTCAAAAAACTGTGACTTCCATCCGGTTGAGGAGGGCTAAAAATACGAGTTTTTAATGCATGTGTGGTAGAAGCTAATAAAACACGAAATTAATGACGTTGGATACTCGCTCCGTAGTCACCCCAGGCTTCCACGAGTGTCGCTGAGGTCGATTGCGGAATCGCACAGCAGCGCCGCGCGCGGAATGCTTTCGAACCGGTTTGTAATCAGCTAACCACTTTCTATCCGCGCCCTGTCGCGATCCGTCTAAATTACGGCACCCTTGACGTGAAAAACCACTATTTTCTCATCTCCGGGGTTTTGAAGAGAATCTGTTTTTCTTATATCATGGGTAACAAGACTGGCGGAGTCGAGCGAAACGTGACGTTGTTTTATGCTCAATTCAACACGCCCAATTTCAACCCCTATTTATACGATGTATTTGCTCGAGGTCGGTGGATATTCCACCTGCGTTTTTCTTCAGTCAGTAAAGAGTACATTTTTCGCGATAAAATGCTTTTCGCTTCCTGTTTCGCCCAGTTCCTTGGACAATTTTTACATTTTTCATCATGAAATTCGCCGTGATCAGCGATTAGCAAGAATATTTATGATTGAGAACGTATATCGAGTTCGAGAATTTTTGATGAAAGACTGATTCGAAGGATTTGGTTTGCTCTACAGACTGCATTTAATGGTACCAATTTGGTTCTTATGATACATATTTTCGATATGGATGACAATAATTCAATTCTTTCAGAAAAACAACTGCGAATAGATGCCATTCCTGAGAAAATGAACCTCTAAATCAAAAATAACTTCCTGAAAGATGTCATCAGGCTTCGAAGTCCAAATTTCCAGTATTTTGAGGATGGTCTGTAGGGCAACCGCACAAACTCTAAATTGACGAAGAATCTGATGGTACTTAATGCAAGATTGGCTTTGCTCATCGCTTATTTTCTCGTTTTGATCACTCTTCTTTCATTCACGAAAAAAGACTCTTAAATGAGCAGCGTCAAGCTGCCGAACAGTCTTCTATGCTAGGATTGAAGCAAGTGCAAAAAGTTGACGTAGAAGAGCTGATCAGCCAAACACATGGTTGACTCTAAAAAAACTTGAATCAGAGTGAATCCGTTAGAATTACAGCTTCCACCCTCCTCATTGAACAGTTTTAGGCTCAAGGGCCGACCACTCAACACAGAGGATAAAAATACGATTGAAAAAAGCTCCCGCATCATTGATGAACGGTTTTTCAGTCACATTTGATCGGCTGAAATTGTGTGTGGAGAAAAAAAGATGGAAACGTGACTGTGGATCGATTAAAACAGGCGGGAATAACAAGGGGTAGAAAATACCATCGGACACTCGGTTCCGAAGGAATTAGCTCGGCTCGCAAAAAGCTCGCGGTTTGAGCCTCCGCGTGGCACGTGAAGCACCGAGAACTTGATCCTCTGTCACGTTACATCAAGTTTCATCATCATTAATGAATAATCGCCTTACAAAATTGCTGGAGCCAATGGTAAACTTGGGTGGAGGTTGAGCCAACAATTGCGTAGGTGAGTTTGCCCCGTGAATACGAAGCGGTCTGTGCTAAACCCTATATACCTACGTGCCGAATGTTTGTCAATGTATTGAATTACGCAGTTGGTGGTCCTCCGAAACGATCCAGTCTCACCCAGCCCCACTAAATGACTCGATTTTATATAATTCACTTTATGATAAAGAAGAATGACCAAGAAGAACATGTTAGCTATTCGGTGTACTCTCTGTGGTTAAAAATCTGATGAGAAACGCAATTTGAAGTCAGTTGGAGTCATGTGAAGTCACTTGAATTTCACTGACTTCAAAAGAATTGAACTGACTTCCACTGGCTTTAGCTGACTTGAAAAGAATTCAACTAACTCCAAGTGCCTTAAACTTACCTAAAATTACTTGATTTGACTGACTTCATCTTCTTAATTCACTTGATTTGACTGACTTTTTTTTCTGGAATCACTTGACTTGATTTGACTGACTTTTTTTTCTGAAATCACTTGATTTAACTCACTTCTTCTTCTCAATTCACTTGATTTGGCTGACTTTTTTTTCTGGAATCACTTGACTTGATTTGACTGACTTCTTCTTCTCAATTCACTTGATTTGACTGACTCCTTCTCCCTATAATTCACTTGATTTGACTGACTTCTTCTTCCGGAATCACTTGACTTGATTTGACCAACTTCTTCTTCTTAATTCACTTAAATTGACTGACTCCCCCTCCCTAATTCACTTGATTTGACTGACTTCTTCTTCTGGAATCACTTGACTTGATTTGACTGACTTCTTCTTAATTCACTTGATTTGACTGACTCCTTCTTCTGGAATCACTTGAATTGTCACTTCGGCTCAGTATGATCATTACTTTCCAGATTCCAATGTTCATCTATGTTGTCATTATAATTAAGTCGTCACGATACTTTTCCAATTTCGTTATCATTATACTTAAGTTGTTCATGTATCTCTTTCCTCATCCTAGAAGGCGCTGCCTTGTGGAAATGAATCTGAACCTAAATCGAAATCGAAATTGATATCTCACACCACTTGACTCCAACTGAATTCCACTGACTTCAGGTGATTTCAAGTTACTAACTTCAGGAGTGGTAAACCCCTTGAATGACTTTATTTCGTCCTAAAAATTGGAATTTCAAAATTGAATAACTCCTACAATTTTCAATATATTTCGCTGAAATTTGATTACCTAGCAGTTTTTTCATACATCTTGCCAATGTCTAATCGAGACAACCGGTCAGATTGAAATGTTTTTTTTTTCTGGCCTTTCGCTGTCCAGAATGTCCAACAAAAACTCAAAACAGTATTCAGCGAAAATCACTTCCATCTTCGGGCATGAGTCATGACTGATCCGAATGTGTGTCTCGTTTCGGTCGTTGATCAATTATCATCGAATTTGCGCGACCGTCGTTTCGCGAGGTTCCGAAACCAGCTTAGGCTCGAAACACAGGAATGCTTCAGGGCAAATTGGATCCGCGTATAGCCGTTAGCGACTATATAATTAGCCCTAATCACGATACTGGGCCGTCCACCTCGACAACGCCATTCCATTACCGCCTTCTCTATGTCAATTACCGGAATGCATCGTTGATACTTCCATTGAAAATACAAAATTTGGTTTACCAGCGTCAAACTTCATCATGCCTGAAAATTTTAAGGTTTTCAAATTTCCGTTCGCCATTTTGTTGTTGTTGTTGTTGGTATGTAATTTATTTTATCGTGCTGCACGGTTTCCGCTGCAGTTTCAAATTTATTGCAACGAACCGATAGATGTTCGGTCGCGTCGACGAAAACTTTATTATATTTCTAAGTTCGAACCCCACGTCCCGTAGGGGCATTGAATTTTGTCAAAGGTTAAGCTGCAACAGGTAAGAGAAATGTGACTGAAAATTCTCGACCGGAGTTTCTTTTACGACAGAGAATTTTCATTGACCCATAAAAAATGGGTAAAAATTGTGTAAAATGCTCGTTTCGTAAAAACCGTTAAGAGATAATTGTCGCAGAATTAGGGTGTCCCCCCCCTTTGAAGAAGAGAGGGAAAAAAAAACAGGTGATCTTAATCCTTGATTATTTTTTATTCTAATTTTCTGTTAAGAAATAAAGTTATAAGAAAACGCGGCGGCTTCGGTGGCCTTAATTTATTCTTCAACTTCAATTTAGGCTTCTTTACGAAGGGATGTTAAAATTGAAGAAAATCTTTCAACGGGGCCAAGCTTCGAGACCACTTCGCAGGATCTCTTCTTCGCCCTCCTAATTGAATAAAAAAGAGAAAATTGCGACCGTCAAGTTCTAATTTTTTTTTTTTTTTTTAATTCTCATATTCTCATATTCAATTATTCACAAATTTTTTAGCCCTTCCGCGGAAATAAGTTTTAAATTACCCCTAAAAATACTGGGCAGATGATGGATTACTTTTGAATTATACAGTCCGGTTAAATTCATCATAAGCAAGACTTGGAACAACGTCAAGACGGTCGTGAAAGGTGATTTAGAATTCGCGAAGAATTATTTTATCACATGGTTAATTCGCGTTGAAATTCAGATCGAAGGTAATTTTTTCGAAAAACTACTTTTTTTTCTCATTTTCTGTAAAATTGAAATCGAACTTTTTTTGTTCTCAAATGATTTTCAATGGAAATCCTGACTTCTCAATGGAAAGAATTGAATTTGGAAAAAAAAAGAAATTGAGTTTTCCTTGATAAGAATTGAAAAAAGAGGAAAAATAAGAAAGGAGAAAAATTTTTTGTTTATTTAAAAAAAATTTAAGATCGAAGGAAAATATTTCTTTTTTCAAAAACGCGAATGAGTCAATTAGGTCACGAATTTTTTTATGTATATATATAATATTCGTGTATCATGAGATCGAAAAAGTATGCGATTCACAATACTTGCGGAGCTTTTTACCTCCGGTTGATATCCGGCGATAGCTGTTCAGGTTTATTGACGTTTTCCGGAAGTTTTTCCCGTACAACTTGTAACGAGCGCGAAACTCGATGTTTGACGTGTTTGAATAATATTTGACTTCCAAAGAGTCCACCAAAGCTCCTAAACTCGCTTATTAGCCGGCCATAAAGACCGCGATGTGTATACGTGAAAACACGGCTCTTTCATCTCTAAAACCCCCGGAAAGCTCACGTTTGAAGTTTTCTATGGAATTAATTTTCACGCCGAGCTGAGCCTCGCCACGTGCATGCATTATACTGCGAGCGTTCACTCAGTTTTCATTTGTTCACCTGCGACTCAATCCAGAGCTTTTTTCAAATTGAACGCAATTAAAAGAAAACAAGAAAAAAAATATGAAAACTCCCATGAAGTTGAAACTACTCGAATATTTGACACTTTGCAAGAAGTGAAGCGAGGAAGTCTCAGTTATTTTCCCACTCGTGTGATTGGCGGAGAGATTGGTGAAGAATTATGAAAATCTGTCAAAATTGTTAATTACATGAAAACAAGAAAAAAAAACCTATAAAATAAAGAAAATCAGTAGAAATTGTTAATTAGATGAAAACAGGCTTCTTTCAAAAATCGTCTACTTGGAGAAAAAAATGTGAAGAGTTCTGAAAATCAGTAAAAATGGTTAATTAGATGGAAACAACAAAATTATAAATCAACGTTCGAAGTCTCAATAATTGATTTTAAGTATTCCATACGGTATGCAGGATTTTGAATATGAAGTATTTGTATGTATTTCCGAGATAAGAAAAACACCCCAAATTAGCCAGACTATTATTTCAGGCTTTTTGAACGACCCATGTGAGATATGGTATTTTTCATAAATTACGTTATAATCACCCAAAAATGGTTATAGCGACTGCAGTTATTATCTAAACCTGGAGAGAACGTGGCGTCACGTCACCCTTGAGATGGACTATTTTTTGCTATAGTTTCGAAAAACTGGGGGACACACATAGTAGATAATTTGTAAGATATTTTTAAGCGTCTCTCAACAGATGCCTAATTGCAATTCTGACCCTAAAAGCCGCTCGAGTTTTTCTCCCTTCAACATCCCCTTATTTTCTTGTACCAAAAACGTTTCTGTTCCGTTCGTTGAAAGCGTGTACATGCATCCTATATCCGTACCTGATCTTTCAGCTCGGGTATATTTTCGGATATTTCCTTCACCAAGACAAATTAGGCTCTCCCCCCTTCAGTTTCCCCGATTTTAATTTTTTTCAATATCGATCCGACGTTCGATTCATTTTTACGAGATTATATTCTGTAAAAAAGCCATCAAAGTTTATTTTTTTATTTTTTACTGTTTCCTACTCTCAACCCTCAGTTTCAGATCCTATTTTTGGTTTCAAGACACGTGCTCCAACGAGATTTGGATAAATAAAAGACGATTGTATTATCGAGGGTTAGCCACGTTTCCCTATGGCCGGGGCTATCGAAAATCGAGATAAAAATACATGTAAGGATAGATATGGACGGCGGTCGTGCTGAGATTTGATTTTGTTACAAGCTAACCTAGGTATAGCGCGGAGGGTAAGGTAAGGAGCCGGAGTCGCGAGCAACGCGTGAGAAAAATTTCATATTGGATTTTTCTTCGGTGAAACATTTCCAAGACCAGTGCAACGGCGTCGGTCTTCGAAAAGTCGAACCAAATTCGGTCACGTGTATTCATTTTTTTATAATTCCAGTCGTCACCCGGAGCTCCCGCGGTAAATCATCAGATAAAAAAGAAGAAAAGGATAAAATGTGATCCTACCCTCCAATATCTTCCAAAAAACTATCTTTTTTGTTTTGTTTTTGTATTTTAACAATAATTCGAGAATTTTTAAAAGAAGCCTAGAAATTAGACAGAATTGGATTACACCTAGAATTTTGTAGATACGTCTAGTGGAAAATCAATTATCCCAAAGCCTGCATCAGACTTTCGACTTTCCAACCTTCCAAGGGAGCGCAAAAATCGCCGATTCCCGAGACGAGTCAAAAACCGAGCGGGAAAGTAGAAAAGCGTGCGGGAAATATACGTTTCCGCACGGCTACCTGATTGCGTGCGCATTTCAGATTTCAAATATGCTCTAAAAATAAAAGGCGCGGGAATTTTAAAACGTGCATTGAAAAATATCTGATATAAGGTCGGAAAATTGGCTTCTCGATTTTTCCTAACATTCTTATCTCCGAATCACGTGGAGGAAATAAGATCGAGTTCGTGTTTCGAATTTCATAAATACGTCATCCGGTCATCCGGTGCTTCGGGTTTATTATTTAGCAGAAGGGCTGGTTTTCATCTCGCAAACAACGACCACCACGACTCGTTCGGTCCGACCATGCGATCTGATATCGTCTCAGAATATTAAATAAACCATAAAGAGGTTTTGTCACCGTAATACCTTTCACCCATTGACGGTGTTTACTCGAATAACATCCAGCCTCTTTCCGCGCCATTAGTGCAATTTCCTCTCGAGCTTCCCTCAGCCTCTCATTTCACCGGGCAGTCATACCTATAGGATTTTTATTCCTCGATCCTAAGCTTGAATTACAACCCTGGAGGGACCCGGGCAATCCTACAGCATGGGATCGTTCTATACCGCGTTAGTACCAACGCAGTTGCCCTTGGCAATACGTGGAGGAGAGAATTACCTCTTTTTTTCCTCCAAGCTTACAGCGTTCAGCGGAATCCCTAATAACGTTGTGAAAAGCACCAGTACGTTTATCTCCAGGATCGCGTTGTACGTCTAAATAGTTAAAAAAATAACGATGACGATGACGATAACAACGAGGGACGACAGCCAACGTCAGGCCCCGAGCAAAGCACGTGTCAGCCTTCACCCCGGCCAGCACCTCGTATATGATGTAGCGTCTGTCCGGCATCTGGGAAAACATTTTCCACCTATTATGGCCAGGGCTTTTGCTTTCGTATATCCTATTAAGATATGATTTATCCACGTGTGGTATTCCTTCACCATTTTCGTTATTCCATCATTATCATCATCATCATCTTGCTTTTCATTTATTAATGAATAGTAAAGAAGAAAAGAACAGTTTCAGGCTTCGTTATTTCCTTTTGAAACATTTTTTTATATTGTTGACAAAATGTTGTTATCGTTGCTATCAAGGGAGGAAGCTACTAGCTGTAGGAGCTTTCATTCGGGCTTCATTATGTACAGTTTTTGGCCTTTGTGGAACTCGAGAGGAGAAAATTAATACGCTTCACGAGTATAAAATAACCTCATTCATGTCAAAGACAGATTATCAAACGAACGAAAGAACTACAGTCTAAACAGAAATGTGAAACTCACAAAAGGAAAATAATGAACGTGTGAGAAAATCCACAAAGTCGATTCTTTTTTTTTTTCAATAAAAATTCGCCGATTTTTCAATATCGTTGGAAATTTGTTTGAAGCTGATCAAGTACACTTTTATCCGATATCAAGTACGGCTGCGATCGATACTCGAGTACGAGTTAAAAGTTTATTAAAATATCGTTTGATCCTCAGCATTGTATGAAACTGTGCCCCCGAGGCTTTTTTAATCCCTCATTATCCGGTTGTTAGCTGTTCGGTTCAAACAACTCGGCATGTAAAAAACGTGAAATTGACACGTTTGATTTAAAGCACAGACTTTGGTCGTACGGTGGACGATTTTGTCGCGCTTATCAGGCCCCGTGATAACCCCCTACAATTTTTATTCAGGTTAATCGCGACTTTTCCTCTCATTGTCAAACCAGCGACCAAATTCCAATTGTTAGCCGTGTGAAAATTCGCCACTTCGTCGAAATCATTGAGTATATCATCACCCATTCATTTGTTTGTTAATTAATCAACGAACAAATTCTAATTTAGGTGTTATTTTGTCAAAGTCTCTGGTTTAATTCGATTAAATTGACATTTTTGATGAGAAAAATTTCCTTTCCCCGGTCGGGAATCGAACCCGGGTCTCCCGCTTTCTGGTCGGAGACTCGCACCACGGGACCACGACGCTCCCCGGAAATTTTTTCTCCTCATCGACTATATCAGTGATCAGTTTACGTCGGGAAAAAACTGTTCGGTCCATAGTGTGACGATAAAAAGCCAAAAGAGATCTCTTTGAGCGTCACGCTGACGTGGAGAGTGTGAGAAGCATTAATTTTCCAGAACCTTTCGATACATGACAGAGAAAAAAAAGTACCTATGGTGGAACAGAGTTCGTAAAGGATTGAAAAAAAAAAAGAATGAAAATAATTAAAATTGTGAGAAGAAATATGGCAGATGACGTGTAGGATATTTTCCCACCCCCTATATTTTTTTATATTTTAAAACGTGACAAAATATGCCCAGATTTTCATTTTCTCTTATTCGCGGTGAAAATATGTCAGGATGAAGTCAGATCGCGGGTATGGCGCGGTTATTCGCGGTTCAAATCCCAAACTCGAGTAGGTAGTACCTAACGCCAGACAGTTAAGTTTGGAACGTAAAATCATTTACGACTTGTTATTCGCCGCCCACGCCCACGACGACGCGACGCTTCGACTTGGTCGGTTTAGCGCGAAGAAAATGAAAAAAAAAAGAAAGAACAGATTGAAAAACAAAAATGCAAAAAATAGTCTGTTGTTCGACGGGATTGAATTTTCATCAATTTCTTGCCATATTCCATTCTAATAATCGCCACAATATCCTGAATTATTCATCCTCTGTTTGATTTGTCATTTAATCTAGTCCGTCTTATTCTTATACCAGCCGATAACGTTTCCGTTATATCGACGTATTCGGACGACTTTATACCACTTTCGTATTCCTGGCTCAACTCCTCGACGAGGAATTACGCGATTTTACCTATGCAGTATTTTTCCTTTTTTTTTCTAACAATTTCGCAAAGTGATAAGAGAAAAAGTTCATCTCATCCGAATTCGGGACCAGGAATAATCAATTGTTTCGAGTAAACGCAGCTGCTTGATACGAAATGCAGGCTCATATCTGCTAGAATCATTAGAATAGTGATTTTAAATCATTCAAAACGGAAAAGAGAAATTTGCGCACTAGGGCTTTTTATTTTTCCTATTTTCCGCACTAGGGCCATAAGATTTTTGATGTATTATCACTGCAGATGAGCCATGCCTTTGTGACTCGCAAAAATACGAAATTGTGTATGAATTTTACTAAAATTTTAAGTGATGACTTCTGTATGTGAATAAAAAATTCCAACAAATTGTTGGAAGTTCAGAACAAACATTTTTTATGGGTCTTTGGAGAAGCCTGATGATCGGTACAATGGCGGGATAGCTTGGAGGCGATTTAGTAGACGTTATGGATTTTCCGAGTCAATAAATCGTTCCTTATATTTGTAATCCCTTGTCTCGCGATCCGCCCCCGGGCACTTCTCTCGGATTCAGGTCTGGAATAAGAATTTCAACTCCATTCAAGTATTAGAGGGGTTGAAAATTTCTCCTGCACTCTCGCACAGCTTCGACGGTAGTAAATCTACTCTAAGTCTACCATGACAAGAGAATTTAATCGATTATGTCTCGCCTTCGAACAAACTTTTCCATTCGAGTTAAATGCTGGGAGTTTAGTTCAGGAGACGGATAAAATTATCTCGTTAACGATTTAGAATCATTGAGAACTTGACTCTAGGATGTGTAAAAAAAAAAATTGAAAATGTGAAACAAAAAAACCTGAGAGCAAATCAGGTGCAAAAACCTTTCGCCAAGTACATTAAACAGGTTATATTACTTACAATTAGCGAATAAAAAAGTATTTCCATCTACTTCGAAGGATGTTATGACTTCTGAGATTACTACCAACTGTGAAAAACATAAATTCGATAATGCGGCATTGTCGGGTTGTAGGAGAAGCTCATGTACTTGGAAAAACTTTTTTCGAATGACTAATCTTTTCATTCATTAATGAAATATTATCGAATTTGCGAAGAAATTTTCGGTGAAGTTTAATTTATCTTATCATGACAAAAAAAAAGAATATATTGAAGCACAGTCCGCGAAAAAAAACCTATTTTTTTAAATATTGCATCTGTCCCAGAATATTTGTTTCCACCAACAAAAATTAGTCTCTAGTGTCCCTTATTACGAGAGCTTTACTTAATTAGAGTTTTATGTGTGATTTCATTGCACCAAGTTCCATCTTCGTATATTCATGTTTAGTTACTCGACAGTTATAATGTCTGACTGGATAGGTTTCCGTGGTTGATAGCCTCGTTAATGTACTTGGCGAATGGTCTTCGCTGATGTGCTTGGATATCCAGCTGGGTAACAGGATATCAATAATCTCGTGAATACATATTATTAATCTCGTATGAATCCAAAGCGATTCAATATTTTTTTTTACAGATATAAAATATTCTCGTTGTAACCTATCTATCGATGATCAGCAAAACGCTTTTTACACATGAAACGAACGGGAATTCAAATACATTCCCTTCAATTTCATAAATTTAATCTCATCCGAGAGGAATACATACCGGTGAAAATAAATATGTCAGTAAAGGGAAGAGTTTTAATTTTTTTCTTCTCAAAAGCTCTTTCGTTCCGACCCTTCTCATATCTGTATCCGGCTACGTATACCGATTATTATTATTATTATTATTATTATTATTCGAATTCGGATTCGTTCCCGCCGTTTCATCTCTATAAATATTTTTTCTTTTCATGTAACGTAACGTTCTGTATTACTGTATTACTGTAACGAGTAACGTCACGTTCTGTATTATTGAGAACTATTGAAAACTAGTCAAATTATTCTTTTATTATTGAGAACCATTGAAA
>JAFFZH010015935.1:11902-28655 GCA_018420115.1 Euura saliciscinereae
GGGGGGTTGAAAAACTTTGAATACAGAGAAACTGGAAAATTGAAGAAATGAAAAATTGATGAATTGATGAATTGGAAAACTTGAAATATTGTGAAACACGAAAATTGAAGAATCGTATAGAGTTGAAGAAGTATGAAAAATGGGAACAAGGCAACATGTCGATGTCGACGTTATCTTACTTAAACACTTCTTTGCTCGCAAACTCGAACGGGGCTACAACTGCGACGAAACTTTTTACAATCTTTAACGAGTTTTAGTTTTCTTCGGAAACCGTTTTTTTTTTCTGTTTTGATTCTATGGAATTTATTGAAAAGAGAATAATGACAACAATAATTTGTTGACTATAATTCTTGACATTCAGATAATTGTATCTCCAAGTATGACACAATCCGTGTGATATTCAGGGCTACTTGTTTGTGTCGTGTGGAGTAGCGGAAACTGTCAGGACTCGTAACCAGCCCGCAAGGAGAACAACGATACCACACGACGAGTCTGACGTATCTGGAACGTCGTCTCGGTTTCAACAAAACCTGTTATATATACGTCACAGAGTTGACAACGGCTTATCAGATCGTGTGCAACTATACCGTACCTACTGCACTTCACAGGAAATTCAACGTCGTCACTCGACGTCGACTGGCGAAACTTTTGCGAACAAACAAAAATTAGCATTTTGAAAATTGCAAAATTTACGCGTTCAACTCTGTTTAAGATATATACACGTTTGAGAGTAAACAAATTAATTTGAAAATTCATTTTGACAAAAAAAAAAAAAAAGAATTCAATCAATCTCTGAAATTTATACAATATTTTTAGATCGTCATTATTCAAGTTTTGATAGCACAGTTTTTTTTTTTTTGTAGCTGACTTTGTGTTTTTTGAAAAAACGTGTCGAAAAAATGTTCAAATCGATTCCACTTAGTTTGGCTTCAAGCTGATGTGACTTTCTTCACGGTGGCCACTGGTCAGTGAAAATTCATGAAATTTAAAAAATGGTCAGGGAAGTCATAGATTTTAATTTTTTTATTTTTTATCGAGGCGCTTCGCAAGGTCTACGACAATTTTGAAGATAAATTCTTCTTCTCCATCTGAAAATGAAGCTTAATCAATATACTTTTGATTCCCGTTTGTCTATCATAAATAAAATTTCCTCAATTCTTAAAAAAATGTATTTTACTCGAAAGTCGAATTTCGGGGTCATTTGAGATGATGATATTGAACCCGTTACGTGTAACATCAATCTCGAGCAAATCTGTTGTAGGAGGTCATCGACTCGGTCCTCAGCGAAGGTCAGGGTTCACGGAAGTCTATCTGAACGGATTTACCTCCCGTTAAATGTTTTCTTTACCTCTAAACCTCCGGAGGCACGATTAGATCTACCACGCACTGACTGTCTACACGCGAGTAGAATGAACGGTGAAAACGCCTACCGGTGAACAGCCAGGGGACCGCAGGACCGCAGTTCCGCTCATTTTACAGTTTTATCGCTCCCAAATATCACTTTGTCGAGATTGTCATCCGGGTTCGAAAGCTGAGATAAAAAAAACACAATTTATAATCCATATGAGCTGAAAATTCGATGCGATGCACCCAAAAGGTCTCCGGAGAACCTTCGGCTGGAATTGATACCGCCGATGAAGAACTTGAGTTACAGCAATCTCCATTTTTCTTCCATATCAGGATAGAAATGAGAGTAGATTCACGTGAGGAATTTCTTGTACAGTGACAAAAGTTGTCAAAAATCATGTTTGAAACAATCATTTCCCCCAAAAAGACACTTTTTTGTGATTTTTCTTGTTGTTTCTCACAAATATGAAAGTAATTTACCTCGATTCAGTGACCAGACCTGAAAAAGCTCACGTGGAATTGTTTATCATATATCAAAGAAGATATCTGTGCAACTAGAAGTTGATTCAATCAATATTTCACCGCCAGATACATTTTGAAATCTGAAAAGTAGGTGAAAATTAGTTTTTGAGATGACACAAGATTCGTAATAGGCTGCATATCGATTGAGAACTCAAGAAAAAGCGTAGTCCAAGTAAAATCCTATGGTGTTGGGCCCTAATTAGGACAATTTGAAAATCAATTCCGGATTGGATCTTCGCAGATATTCATAGGTGAATATATTCAGTGAATAAACCTGCAATGGACATTTTTTGGGCCTTTTTCAACCCGAACCACATCCTCAAGAATGGACACGGATGGAATGGATGAAAGTTAGAAACTGAGAACTCCAGATGCAAGAATTCTACGAGGCAAAGAGTAATCTATCGTCTTTCCTTGGCTCGTTTCTCTCCCAGTTTGTTTTTCTCCTCTCATCACTCGTTATTCTTCATTATTAACTCTGCTTTTACCCTTCTCATTCTTGTTATTCTTATTTTAGCACAAATTATGGTCTCTCTTTCGACGAGCTGATACCAGACACAGTTTTAGATGTATAAATTTACTCTAAAATGTAAGTTTTGGACTCCTTTCTCTTATTCATGTCGACGACATATGAACTCTATTCTTCAATTCTTTTATATCGCAAAGCCAGTTGGATCGGAGTGGTTTTATGGTAGTGAATAATTCACTCCGTGAGAGTGACCGTTCAGTTTTTTCAAGAGTGACTCCGAAGGAACAAAAAATGGAGTGGAGTGAAGATAAGGACGCTTTACAGTCCGGCTGGACTATCGGCGAGGTTTTATGATCCCTGGTGCTTTTTTCTTTTTGTGGCAATATAAATTCTTTGTTCCTACAGCGATGAAGCGAAGGACTGGAAAATGGAATTTGAAAATTCGGAAAATGAGAGATCGAAGTGTATTCGATCGTGAATACCTTATACATTAGATTCGGGAAATGAAAGGGGTTTCAAAGTGTTGAAAAATAGTAAACTTGAAGAATAGAAGAATATGAAGAAAAAAAAGGGATTGACAAAACGAGAAAAAAAAATTGATGAATTGAATTGAAGGGATTGATGGAAAATTTGAAATATTGAAAAACAGGAAAATGAAAAAATTGAACAATAAAAAAAAACTTGAAATATTAAGAAGCAAAAGGAGAAGCAGAAGCAGAAGAAGAAAATTGAATGGTGGAAAAACTTGAAAAACTTTTGAAAAACACGAAAATGAGAATTAATTCAAGAATTGTAAAATCAAGGAATTCAAATACATGACATACTGAAATATAGGAAAATAAAAATGAATTGAAGAATCAAAGAATTGAAAAACTGGAAAATTTAAAAAATTTTAGAATTGAAGAATTGAAAAACTTTAGATATTGAAAAACAGGAAAATGGTTAAGAATTGAAGAATTAAGGAATTGAAAAACTGGAAATACTAAAAAAAAAGAGAAAAAAAGGAAAATTCAAGGATTTCAGAACCTAAGAATTGAGAAACTTGAAATAGTGAAAAACAGGAAAATGAGGATTAATTGGAGAATTGAAGAATTAAAGAATTAGAAAACATGAAACCCTGAAAAACAGGAAAATGAGAATGAATTCAAAAATTGTAAAATCAAGGAATTCAAATACTTGACATACTGAAAAATAGGAAAATAAAAAAGAATCGAAGAATTACAGAATTGAAAAACTGGAATATTGAAAAATTTCAGAATTGAAAAAAAATTGAAAAACTCTAGATCTTGAAAAACCGGAAAATGTTTAAGAAATGAAGATTTAAGGAATTGAAAAACTGGAAATAAAAAAAAAAAAAAAAAAACAGGAAAATTGAAGAATCTCCGAATTGCGAAACTTTGAAGATGAAAATGACCCAAATTCGCACACATCCAGAACATATTATATCCAATGGTACTTCGCCATTTTACTGCAGAAGTCGAAAAACAAACATCATCGCGATTTCCTCACCGTCTGCGTCGTCGACATTTTTCATTTCGAGAAATACTCTCCGGTAGAGTTTCCCGACTCTGATGTGTTGCTATTTCCGATATTATACCCACCCAGACCCAGACCAAGCTACCGGTGCATTCTTCGAACGTGCAACGACGCCGACGACTGGGATACCGACCCCAGACTCCAGAGGAATATACTACAATACCTCCACATGTAGCCGAGAAAAGAGACAGTTTCATTTTTCCATTATCAACCTCGCAGAGTCTGCGCAAGCAGTTGATTAAAATACGTCACCCGAGCCAAGACCCTAACAATTTGCAAATTTTTTTATTATTTCGCATTTTTGCACGAGCCAAGAGAACCGAAGAAAAGAGAAGCTAATTCATGGTGGCGACAGGGCGGAAAAACCTGGAAAACCTGGAATAGTCAGGGAATTCCGATAGTCGGGAAAAGTCATGGAATTCCACTGAGCCACAAAGAACTTCATTTTTTTTCATGTCACCATTTTTGTAATTACTACATTCAGTCCAAGCCTTTTATCTGCCTCCGTTTTATACCTAAGATTGACTTCAATTTTATGATTCCCCTGGAACAATTATAATAATTTGTTTATGAAAATCATCTGGATTCGCTGAGAAAATAGTAGGTAAAAAAAAATGATTTTCGGACGGGAAAAGTCAAGGAAAAGTCAGGAAATTTAATTGCACCTAAATTTTCGCCACCATGTAATTAGCCGAGACCCTCGCATTAGAGTCAGTCCTGTATATATATGGAAATAATAGAAAGATGAGAAACCCTCGTGCTACAATATTTATGGATATTTATGAGCCACGGTGTCTGCCGCAGTCTCGCGCTCAGAATTTCGAGCCGTACTTGAAGCGCACATATTTTCATTAAATTTTTTACTACCCACAACCCAACCTAACTTGATCCGTCACATGAGATTTTGGCGAATCTGAGAGGCAGTCGAATAAAAGAAGAAAAAAAAACGAGCTCATTTAGCCTGCGATGTACCAGCCCTTGAACTCCCCGGGGTTTTTTTTTTTTTCGTTTTTTCTTGTGGTCAAATTTTACTTTTGAAACTTTTTTTTAGAATTTTTCCAACAGCATATTGGATTTGCTATTTTAAAGTTCGCAAATCTGACTTCAGATTCGTAGTCAGAGACGTGAAAAATCTTGGGGTACCAATTTTGATCAGAATTCGAATAATTTTGGATTTAAATTCATGTTTTCTTTTATACTACTAATTATTACTACTTGATTATATGGAAGACATTGAAGAAATGGAATTTTAATCGCTATCATATGTGACAAAAAAGAACTTTATAAATTGTTCCAGTTTAATTTTTTATCCACCCAATTTTCAAATGGTTTCTCTTGCTTCGGTAACCCTTAGTAGCCCGAATCACGCGATTTTCTCTTCTCTCTTCATGGTGTCTGTCTGAGCTTTAATATCGTAGCTTTACAACCGCGTTTCCGTTCCGTATACTCCACAGTTTTCCACTTTTTCACTCTCCTATACACGTACACGTATCTACCTACATACTGCATTTGTGAATTTCGTATAACTTTATCGTCCAAAACGCCCCCGCGGTGGTTGTAATTTTGCTTCGAATTTATACATGAAATCGAGACAGCTGTTTCTTTTCTGCTCCAGGTCGTATCGTAAATTCGAGCTAAAACGCTAGAGCAGTTGCGATTCCTCTTTTATTACAACCTGAAACAATATTTTTGTGCAATTTTTTTTTAAATCTTGTTAGCAGTGCAATAACGTTTTTCCTTCCCTTTTTTTTTGTTACAGCTCGACGTCTGAACGAGTATATACGACATTACGAATCACTATCGTACTCCACGGACGATCTTCACCGCAATCATTTGCGGGCTAAGAGATCGGTGACTCGAGACAATGCCGTGTCGTTGAAATTTCGAGCTCACGGTAGAGACTTTCATATTAGATTGAAAAGAGATTTGACCACGTTTAGTAGCAACTTAGTGATACTCGGGCCTTCCGGTGAGGAGGAAGACCTGGACACCTCCCACATCTACGAGGGACACATATTAGGTGAGTTTATCAATGATTGATCATTTTCAAGCCGATGTAACTATCGAACGGTCCACTCTACGCGAAAAACGTGTTGCTACCTTTTTTGTAGAAAATTTTGTGAAATTCAAAATCGGTACCCATCATTTTTCTTGTAGGAGCAACCGGAAGTGAGATATCGTCAAAAAAAGACGCGAGTGCGTTAAAACTAAAATAAAACGAATACATTTGTAGTCTATGATTTTAGAGTCGATGTAACTCTCGAACGGTCTACTCTACGCGAAAACGTGTTGGCACCTTTTTTGTAAAGAATTTTGTGAACTTCAAAATTAGTCTCCATCATTTTTTTCGTAGCAGCAACCGGAAGTGAGATATCGTCAAAAAAAGACGCATGTGCGTTAAAACTAAAATGACACGACAAAATTTGTAGTCGATGATTTTACAGTCGATGTAACTCTCGAACGGTCTGCTCTACGCGGAAACGTGTTGGTACTTTTTTTGTAGAGAATTTTGTGGACTTCAAAATCAGTTCTTATCATTCTTCACCTAGGAGCAACCGGAAGTGAGATATCGTCAAAAAAAGACGCGTGTGTGTTAAAACTAGAATAAAACGAAAAAATTTGTAGTCGATGATTTTACAGTCAATGTAACTATCTAACTGTCTACAATACGTCGAAAAGTGTCCGTACCTTTTTTCTAGAGAATTTTGTGAACTTCAAAATCAGTTCTTATCATTCTTCACTTAGGAGCAACCGGAAGTGAGATATCGTTGAAAAAAAGACGAGTATGTGTCTTGAAGAACTAAAAGGCCGGAATTATCTTTTCAATGAGTTGACTCGAAGTTCCTGGTCAATTTTTGTGGAAAATCTTGCGAACTTCGTAATCAGCCTGAATCATTTCTTTAACTAGGATAACCGGAAGTCGAAATAGGCTGAGAAAAAAAGCGTTTATTTTTTTCATTTTCACCAAAAATGATCGAAATTTTTATACACTGAAGACCGAATCTAATTTTCGTTTTCCATTGTCGCCGTATTGATCGTGAACTCGAATCAACAAACAGCCGGATGCGAATCCTGCAATTATCGTCGACTTCCATCTGCCAGAGTAAAACACGCGACTGGCATCTGTTTCTCATTCAAATTTCGCGTGTGACTTTTAGATACAGTGAAAGAGAGATTTTAGAGTATGAAATTCGTTTTTTTTCTTCTACAATCCCTTCAGCTCGTATTTTAGAGTCTTTTTTTTCTTCGCATTCTCAATCTTGGTCTCAAAGAGACGCGTCTGCCTTCTCAAATTTTAAGACCAGGGTCTTCGCCGTGTGCTAAAGTTGTCGTTTTTTTATTCCTCTTTATAATACTTTGCGTTAACCCAGGGCGAATTTACTCCGGAATTTTAATTACTGAGACTTAACCAGCACCGAGTCGCATGCGAAGGTATAACGTGGGGTAGGTAGGATGCCCGTTAAGCTACGAAGAAGACGGTGTCAAGGGATCTGAAAAAAAAAAAAAAAAAAAAAAAAAAAACTTCAGAATTAAGTTCAAGCGCCTATGTGAAATAAAAAAAAATACCAACTTTCAGAGCAAAAAACTTTGGACAATTGCAACGAATATCATACTTTTACCGACTATGGTGCAAACTGTGAGAAATACAAGTAAAGAAAACTTGAGGGAATCTGCGATCAGGGACACAAGGTGCCCGGAATACCGTAGTTTTCTTATCTGTTCGTTACATTTTCCTCTGTCTTTATACACGAGTTAAGTCTTTCTTTAGACTCGTTGGGTGAAAAAAAAGAAGAGAAAACAAAAGGATCGGGGGGTTGTCACTTTGCAGCTTATCGCGGTAGTAAGACCTGGTTTAATTTCCGCTTCTCGTATCGTAGACTTTTTTTTTCCTGCTCCCTTTCCCAGCAAAGTTAATAAAAAAAAAAATACTTTTATCAAATTTTCATTCATTCAAAAGAACGTAAAAAAAAAAAAAAAAAAAACGGGTGAAAAATGATCGCAAGTGGATATAATATATTGAATGTTTAAAAATCTGTATAAGAATTAGTCGATATTTCTTCATTATTTATGATGAGAATCCTTTGAATTGAAATGAATTGATATCTGTGAGATTTTTTATGATTTTTTTTGAAATTTTTTTCTTTGGAAAATTTTAAGGAAATGTTATTTGAATTCTAATTTTTTTTTTATATTCAATTGAAGTTTGATTATAGCATATGATAATATTTATGCAAGTACTACTTAATTCGAGCGTAAGACTCCTTGAGGTAAAAAATATGAACAATTTTATACACGTCGAGGTCTGCATTCACCTCTAATTAGCCGATCTTCAGATTTCTTCTTTTCTCTTAGTTTTCCGTAGGTACCATTTCCTCGCTTTTGATTTTTACCCCTTAACGCAGCTAATTCGAAACTGAATGTACAGAAAATGAATGAAATTCGTTGAAGGAGTGATTTCTGAATGGGATAATAATAATAATATTATGGCTCTTGATTATTATTAATTTAATGAGTCCAATAACCGAGTGGATAATAATAATCCGATTAAAAAAGTAGATTTCAAAATTTTTTTAACTACGATGAAAATATCACTGATAATTATAATAAGCATATAGATCGTCATTTTTTTTTTTGTTTAATTAACAAAGAAGAAGAGCATAAAAAAAATCGAGTTTTAAGTTTTATTCTCAATTTTCTGAAAGCAATTGGTCATTTATCGATCAAAAGCAGCGGCATCAAAATTGTACTTTTTTATTCCAATTCGTCATTCTATGATCAATTGAGATAGATTTTTTTATTGACGCTATTTATTGATTTTTTTCTAATTTGAAAAAAAAAATATATAATTCCTAGATCAAAATTTCATTCAGTGATAAGAAAATAAAAGAATGTATCGAAGATAACATAAATTTTAATCGGAATGGCAAATTATCCAAATTAAAAAAAAAACAAAAAAAAAAACTGAGGATGGATAGAATTTTCCGAGGAATTTTCCTTCACTTTTTCTTCAAATTTGTAGATTGCTTGACGTCTGAAATTTATAAATTACATAAGAATGTAGTAATATGTAATATCAATACAATAATGATGATGAGTAAAGATTCATATTTCGATTAAAAAACAAAAAAAAGTATGAAAATCTGTGCTTGAAGTTTTTCTCTTGATTATAATCATAAAAAAAAAAAAAAAAAAGAGGAGAATATAAAAATCCTTTTCTTGGTCATTCACCTGTGCACATGAAGGTTGAGTAAAAAATTCCACTTTTTAATTTCTACACTTCCTTCCTCTTCGCTTATCACGTTTGAAGAGAAAGAAAAGAGCGTAGAACGGAAGAGGGACAAAGGAAACAAAAAAGGAAAAATTCTTTAAATTACGGCAAGCAATTAACCGTGCGAAAAAAAATTCCGGGAAATTTTGTCTCTCTTTTTTTTTCATCATCATATATATATATATAGAGAATTTTTTTATGACAATTGATTTGCGAGAAAAATAAATGAAGACAATTATAAATAACTTCTTTTTTTTTTTATGATGATGATGCGTTGTTTTTCTTCAAATTAAATTTTTTTCTAAAAACAGAACGGCAACCTGGCGCACAACGGTAAACGTCGACGAACGTTCGCTGGATAATTAATTTTACCGAAATTAATTGCGAACCAACCTATACCCTATCATCCTCCTTCATCTTCACCCTCACGACCCATTTTTCTGCAGACTCTAACGATCAGTTTATAAAACGTGTTTAGAAAAAAATAAAAATCAATTATTTATTCTAGAAAACAATTTTTCAGATTTTCGGTTTTCACATCTGAATAGAAAACGTTTTTTAATGAATCGTGATTAAATTAATTGACAATAAATTGAAATCATACAGGAAACAGGAAATTCGTTACGTCCAAAAATTCTCGTTTCAAAGTGTGTCAAATTTGCAAAATGATAATTAAATTTTTATCTAAATCGAAATGCTATAAGGCAATTTTTTTTTCTCTCTTTTCATGGAATTCGGGAAATTTAATTTTAACAAACTTTATTTCTCTTTTTGGTCCAATTATCTCGATATCATAAAAGGTTTTCGAAATATCGTTGTTCTCAATTCTCTCAGGTTGAAGAATTTTAACTGTTTTATGATACCTCAATGACGCAGGTATTATGGATGATTAGTATACCTCTTGTTAATTCCTCAAAGACACCAAAGTACCCAGACGTTACCCTATAACTACATGTCATATTTCGAAATCTTACCGAAATTACTCAGCAACGTATACATATACGTCGTAAATTCTTGATAAGCCCGTCGAGTGTTGAGTAGCTACCAAAATACGCAGACGTTCTACCAGTGCTTGATAACAACGGGATGACACGAACACCGAGGTCTTTACCGACTAATTAAAGATTCCTCGTCAAGTTCCTGGAGGGCTTTCAACTATACCGCGTTTCACATATCGAGCGCCATAAAACGTCAACTATTTTCAAAATTTTTTACGGCACGGGCATTAAAAAAGTCACTTTTTGACGCC
This sequence comes from Euura saliciscinereae, assembly GCA_018420115.1. Taxonomy (NCBI): domain Eukaryota; kingdom Metazoa; phylum Arthropoda; class Insecta; order Hymenoptera; family Tenthredinidae; genus Euura; species Euura saliciscinereae. The sequence goes on from JAFFZH010015935.1 coordinate 22,295, forward strand.
TGCTTTCGTTCCGGCAAGTGGCACCTATATACCGCTAAGTTCAAAGTTGCGGTATAAAGTCTTTACTCCGCAACTTTGATGCGCAGTTCGAAGTGCGCATGTCAAAGTTGCGGAATAAAGTCTTTTTACCGCAGGTTACCCCCTCTCTACTACCTTTTACAGCGGCTCCTATACGCAGTTCGTGCGGAACTGAACTGCTGCCACGATTCCATTGCAATGACTTGTCCGATCGGCTCGAAATTTATACTGTACTTTCATGTCATCGTGAGCTAAGCTTCTATGGAACAGATTTTCTTTTAGTACTTCCGTTGATGTTACACGAATAAAAACGTTAGTGTAAATTCCGTGAAACGTTATCATCATCCAGTAAAAAATTCTTAACTCCGCCAAATTTCAATTTATCAAAAATCTGTTCGATAGAAGCTTAGTTCATGACGGTATGAGAGTACCGTATAAATTTCGAACCGATCGAGCAAGTCGTCACGATGGAATCGTGGCAGCAAATTTTGACGCTGCTTTTCGCGAACGCTAATTCCAGTGGCCATGACGGCCACAATTTTCAAGCTAGAAAGTCGATTTTTTTTTCAAAATAAAGGTGATAATTACAATCTTTGAAACCGTATTTTCTTTTTTTTTCACTACACTGACCCCAACGATACAGAATTTTGAAATTCTAATGTTAAAAAATCTTCGTGATTAAGGTGCAACGAAAAAAAAAGTAATTGAACAAAATTTTGAACAAATATGACCGAAGAAGAAGAGTAAAGAGGAACGTCCATTTTTATGATTGATTTCACGTGATAGAAAAGTTGATGATAAATTTTCGACAATTTCTCATATTTTGCTCGTTTTCGCAGGGGAATCTGGCAGCCATGTGTTTGGCAGTATCAGCGACGGTGTCTTCCACGGTAAAATCATGTCTCCCAGAGGCGGTTCGTGGTACGTTGAAAAGGCGCATCACTACTTCCCGCCACATCAAATAAACGAGACACATCACTCGGTCATTTATCACGAGGACGACGTCGGGGATCCTTACGCCGACGTCAGAGAAGGTAAGACGTCGAACGATCGTTTCCAACTATTTTTCGACCCCCGATTACCATTCGAATATCGTAGATCTTGATTTTGTTTTCTTCAGGAAGTTTTTCTTCCGCTTCGTATTTTAATACAGTTCGGAAAAAAACGAGTGGTGAGAGATTCGGTGAGGAAAACACAAAAAAAAACCTCTTTAATGATAATTTTACACGTAAAACATTCGCTAATTGAGAAACTAATCAACCAATCGCAAAAATCTTGGAATACATCGTAGATGATATATCTGGGAATATCGTGTCCAAATTTCGAGTCAATTGGTCCGGTAGTTTCACAGATTTCATCAACACCAGCAAAGTATCAATCAGGGCTGGTAGCTGAGTTTTGGAAACTCAGATATGATCAGATCTGAGAATGGAAATGAAGTGGACGTGATATGGATGTGAGATGGAAATGAAATGGACATGATATGGATATGAAATCAATGTGAAATTGACGTGATATGAATATGAAATGGAAATTTAACAGACGTGATATGGATATGAAATGGAAATGAAGTGGACGTGATATGGATTTGAGATGGATATGATATGGATATGAAATGGAATTGAAGTGGACGTGATATGGATTTGAGATGGATATGATATGGATATGAAATGGATGTGAGATCGAAATGAAATGGACATGATATCGATACGAAATTGATGTAAAATGGACGTGATATGAATGTGAACTGGAAATTTATCAGACGTGATATGGATATGAAATGGAAATAAAGTGGACGTGATATGGATTTGAGATGGACATGATATGGATATGAAATGGATGTGAGATCGAAATGAAATGGACATGATATCGATATGAAATTAATGTGAAATGGACGTGTCATGAATGTGAAATGGAAATTTAACAGACGTGACATGGATTTGAGATGGATATGATATGTATATGAAATGGAAATATAGTGGACTTGATATGGATTTCAGATGGACATGAAATGGACATGATATGGATATGAAATGGATGTGAGATGGAAATGAAATGGACATGATATCGATATGAAATTAATGTGTCCAAATTTCGAGTCAATTGGTCCGGTAGTTTGACAGATTTCATCACCACCAGCAAAGTATCGATCAGCAGGACTGATAGCGAGTCACTTTTCTTACTATTAGCCGCACCTTCTGCAATCAAAGTCACTTTTCAACTTTTTTCCAAGATTTGATCACTCGAGTCACTTTTCTGGTCAAAATTCAGCTTATTCAGCTTCAAATTAATATTGTATTCTACTCCAATCATAATTACGACCCAGGTGATGTAAATTACTGAGCAATAATTACGGTCGAAAACTCTGAAAGTTTCATTTGAGCGATAAAAGAGCACGCTTAGAGTACTACCTACGTTTTTGGCGTTCTACCCGCCCACGTCCCACCTCATAACCGTACCTTTTAGCAACGAAAAGGTGGTAATTGGGCTTATTTATGAGAAGAAAACTTCTCACAATTTTCCTCCGCCTATACGCCGCCACCTAGACTTTCCGGAAAACTGGGCCAGGGGGCGCTGCTGTTTTATCGTTTCACGTAACATAATAGCCGCGGAGAATTCGCACGTTTTTCAAACTCCGGTTCCTCTGGTCTCACCGAAGAGTAAAAGTCGTTGTAATAATCACCCGGAAAATGGAGAGTCGAGTTTTGGCCAGTTCTCCACGTTTTGAGGTCATGTTCATTTTTTTTTTTTTGGGCGAGAACGAGGGACCGGATTTTTATGAATTTCGTCTCAATCGACGCGATTTTTGGAAACTCAGATATGATCAGATCTTTGATTACTTCGGTCCAGTAGTTTTAGAATTTTTAAATTATTTAGAGAAGAAAAATAACGAAATTCAGAGAACGGATCCATATTAGATTTCCGGAAAACTGATACTCGAAGGTTTATTGGATCCCTGATCAAGAATCTGGAGTCAGATTTGCAAAATTCAAGACGGCGAATCCAATATGCTATCAAAAAATAAAATAAAATATTGCAAAACTATATTTTTTTTTTTTTGTCAACGTCAAGTTATATTCTTGCATTTCACATTATTTCATCTATTTCAACAGCTATTTTTTTTTCTCTGTTTGAACATCATTTTCTTTACTTCGAATCAATTTTTTTATTCATAATTAAAAAAAAATTCTCATTATTCCATTCATTCATAAAATAGCGTTCTTTTTTTTTTTTTTTGTTTTCATACGCTATTTTTAACGATAACTCGAATAAAAATGAAGTTATGAAAAAGTTCTCTGATCATATTGAAAAGGCATCTTTACTGAACAGTTTGAGACCCGAAAAACGAAAATCGGTCCACCGGTAGATTTTATTTCGTGCATCATAGACGGAAGAAAAAAATATCTTCTTTCCTAAAATCACGTGAAAATCATTCCAAAGTCTCAAAAATGACATTTTTTACATAGTCAAGGCAGAATTAACTAGGTTTTTTTTTTGTTTTGTTTGTTTTTTGACAAAAGAAAGAGCAGTGACTACTGAACCCTGCACAGCATGAACAAACCCACGAACTATGAACTGGAACCACGCCTGTTTCGCGTACATTCATGTCAGTTTGTCCAAAGAACACACGCGGTCGTGCGTAAGTGTCCCTTTGTTCTTGTCCCCCATTTTCCGAATGGTTTTTTTCATGACTACGAACACACGTATCCTTTCGGTATGTTATAACAAAATTGAAACCATAAAATTATGCAATGTGAAAAATCGGGTAGCGGAATTCAATCCAAATCAATTCTTCTTTTTCTTCTTCTTCTGCTGTGAAAAAAAAATCCCAGATGACTTGGATCATTAGTCATATTATATCAATTTGAGGATAATTCAATTACCTATTTGGCGAGGGGGTATCCACTCGTGAAATACATAGTTGGGACAGTCATCTCATGAAATACCCATGAAATGCCTATGGAATGCCTATGAAATGGTTATGAAATGTGAAATAGTTGGGACATCACATTCCGAAGAGGTTACCCCCTCGGTATTTTGGGTTACAGCAAAATTTGAATATAGAGTTGCGGATCTTCAATCTGATTGTATCTTTATTGGCAATTTTGAAATAGAATTTCATTACATGATATGTATCATTGAAATTTTCAAATCCAACTGGTCGGATTTTTCGATTCCATCGAACCCTGGCCAAATAAACCATATACGGTATACGCGGGGACGCAAATATTGTGATGTTTCCAATCAAACGCGAATTTACCCAGCTGCATTTTCCTGCAGGTTTTTAGGAACTTGTTTTCGGGACTGATGCACATGCGTTTGACGTTTTTCAAATTCAAATGGAATTCGTTACTGTACCCAACCAGAAAATGGGATACAAAATTTAGGAACGAACTCGTGGCGAATGTTTGAATTAAACAACACGAGTCATCCATTCGGAAAATTAGATTTTGTTCATAGTTGTTTTTTTTTTCTTCAGAGATGAGACAATTTTTTTTTACTGTTCAAAATTAGACAAAATTCTATGGCTCGGAGGGTGTAAGTTTTGTTTTTTTATGTAATTAGAGAATTCGAACTCAAAATTGTAGAATCGAACTATTCAAATGTTTCGCACGAAGCATTTGTCCGATTCGGAATAAAAATTTCACTCGAAATAATCAGCAATGATAAGACTACAAGAATATCGGATTAACAGGTCACTGTCTTCAAAATAACTGGCTAAAAAACCATCATAAAAATTCGACTCGATCTATAAAATTACTTTCTTGCCTTTTCAGGCTTTTTCCTATAATTTTCGAACCCAAAGTATTTTTGACTGTAATTTTTTTTACTCCAAATTTCTGTTCGAATGAATTATTTCAATTTTTTGTTTCCGTCTTCAACGTCGTAAAGTCGTATCCCGCATGAATATATATGTGAAATATACGGTTTTCTTTCGTTTTTACCGATCTTTTGGCGAAAAGGAAAGATACGATATTCTTCCCATATGGTGAATTGGTGCGTAGCTCCTAATAGATGTCGGATAAAATTTGTAAAATATATCGGCCCACTTGATCGAAGGAACGTAGCCTGCCACCTATCCTTAACGTGAGGTATTTTCCCCTATCTGTTAGATTACTGTGTTATACTCGACCTAAAAATTGATTGGTCACCGCCCGTGACCTTCCTGCGGTGGAGTCAATCCCCTTACATCTGTATCCTCCCAGATTGGTTTCAACCTCCGGGCAATTCTGGTACGCTTAGCGACCGAGGTGGTATCCACTCGTGAAATAGTTGGGACAGTCATCTCATGAAATACTTATGGAATGCCATGAAATACCCATGGAATACCCATGAAATACTCACGAAATGCCTATGAAATGGTTGTGAAATGTGAAATGGTTGGGACACCACATTTTGAAGTGGTTACCCCCTCGTTAGCGACACGACGTATGAAAATTATCAATGAATTTTCATGCCTACGGTAAATAATCTGGTAAAAAAAAATAAAAAAATATGTGGGAATATGAATTTTTGTTAGTACATAGGGTGGAATGATATTTTACGACGAGGACAGAAAAAATACGAAATATTGATCCATTTTTCAATATATTTCTTTAATCGCTTTATGATACTGCGTTTTATTTCATGAAAAGTTATGGTATGATATCTACGGATTTTCAGTCTGTTAGAATAAAGAGAGAAAAAACAAAAAATAGAATATAGGGTTTAAAACAATTATTTTTATTACAACTGGTGTGGAAAGTTAGATAAGCGGAGTTTTAGAGCTATAAAATCAGAACGCGAAGTGTTCAAAACTCGGGCCCGGCCGTTAAATAATTTATCGCATTTAATCGAGCGATAAAATACCTATCCTAGAATGCGAGGCGGTACCTACTGTGACTACGAGAACCCCTTCGGTTACATTCGACATTTTACTATACTCATTCATGAACCACTATTATCTGAGTATTTGATGAGAAATCTGACCTCGGATTCGTGACCAGCATCCCAGAAAAACTGAGTGTACTGATTTTCACGAGAATCCGTTGATAATTAACGCGATCAAGTACCTACATCGTTTTTTGTTACAAACTTTGGTTTTCCTAAATAACTCGAAAACCACAGGATCAGTAAAAGTAAATATTTAATCAGTTATTAGTTTGGAAAAACCACTTCTGTTGATATGTACAAAGTTCGTAAAAATCAGTATATTCATGTTTTTTATTCATTAATACCATGAAATAGATGTGAAAGTAATGCAAAATGACCGTGAAATGGGTATGATATGAATGTGAAATGGGTATGAAATGGAGATGATATGGATATGAAATGGAAATGAAGTGGACGTGATATGGATTTG
>JAFFZH010015935.1:31372-41531 GCA_018420115.1 Euura saliciscinereae
TGATATGTCACGTTCTTCTGGCACAATTTGATATGTCACCTTCTTCTAGCACAATTTGAAATGTCACGTTCTTCCAGACTGCCGTCGATACTGCGAATTGTCGTGTTATTCAAACCACTCTGTGACATTTTACGACAACTTTATACCATTTGATGACCATTTCGTAACCATAACATTGCACAACCATTTCCCAAGCATTTTATATGGTACTATTTTATAATACTATTCCACATCCAACGCCATTTCAATGCCATTTCAAAAGCATTACATACCGCTTCGTAGTATAGATTTAACGGAATCTGAATGGCATTTAAAAAAGTGTTGTATAGCACTTCATGACCATTTCTTACCATGTCAAAAGCATGATTTCAAAGTATTCAATCGGAATTCGACAATAATTGTACATCATAACATCCCAAAAGCATTTCTGAAGCATTTCATACCATTTTACAGCATTTCACTACATTGCACAACGTTTTATGACCATATCATAGCATAATAGGTATTGATGAGAATTCTTGTATTCATGATATGTATTTCAAAAGTATATCACAGAATATAGTATTTCATGCCATTTGAAAAGCACTTGATACTTTCTTGATGATCATGGGTACAATCATTTTTAACATTCCGTGACCATTTCACGTCCATTCGATATAGCATCTAACAAACGTGATGAATAGTATTCCACAACTACAGTATATCATGATTATCTCACAATTAATTACGTTTCATGGCATTCGATATAATCTGATAATATCATATCCCACGGCGATTCAAAAGCATTTCATTAAATTTCACGGCATTATAATCAATTTCATAAACAACAGTCCCAACAATATCACAAGTGGATGGTGATCCCCCCGGTATGAAATCGTGCACGGCAGGGTAGGTCAGTGCATCACTGTAGAAATAACGGATACCAGAAATTATACTCCAGGGATACAGAGGACAAACTGTTTCGCTCGTTATTATCTATATCCAGAGTAAATCATTCGCCTACCCGGTACCATGGTGCCTGTAGGGGTTCAAATTTCACGCTTCGATATCAATTATTGGTCATCAACTCCGTCGACTTTGCCTCATTTTTGATTAACATTTCTCAGGTCACTCGTCCGGATGTGGAGTAACGGAGGACAGAGTCCAGTGGATGGACAATGTACAGAATTCCGGAGAACCGGATCCTCCACCGCCGACCAGGAGCAAATCGGCTAACGGCACCATCCCCAAGGTGAAACCCTGGAACGGGGACGACGAACAGCCCGGACACAAGTACACCAGGCAGGCCAACGAGCCCGAACCCTCGAGGTCGAGGACGAAGCGGGCCACGAGACCAAAGGAAGGCAACAAAAATACCTGCTCTCTGTACATCCAGACGGATCCATTGATCTGGAGGCACATATCGGATTCGGTACGAAAATTACCATTTTTTTTCCCCTCTTTTAGTCAAAATGTAAATAGAGCAAATTTTTCCAGCCGACAGGCTTCTGATTTTCTTGCTGACACGTGAAACATATTGCGTTAGTCTTTCTCCTTTTTTTCGTTGTATTATTTTTGTATACATTTGACAAATATTTTCGAGGATGTAACTGCGAGATCCGTGACTGAGTTTTATATTAGATGTATGAAAAAAAAAGTAGAGAGGAATATGAAGACGAGAGAGAAGAAAAAAATTGTCATTTCTCTTGCTATTCTCTCCAATATTCTTTCAAATTATCCTATATTTTTTTCTAAATATTTTAGATCATGACATTTTTATCTCTTCCAGGTGAACAACGACGCTGAAAAAACAAAGGAGGAAATACTGTCCCTTATATCGCAGCACGTAACTGCTGTGAACTACATTTACAGAGGCACAAAGTTCGACGGTCGTATCGAGCACCGCAACATCATATTCGAAGTTCAGAGAATAAAGGTGAGCAGGATTCGACCATCGTCCCATACCGTATCGAGTTTTCTTTCAGTAAATTAACGAAACTCTTCCTCTACCTCAGATCGACGACAACACCGCCTGTCCTCCGCGCACTCCCTTGCATTACGGAGACGCAAATCCATTCTGTATGGAGAATATCGACGTCAGTAACTTCCTGAATCTTCACTCGCTTCAGAACCACGAAGATTTTTGCCTCGCTTACGTCTTCACCTACAGGTGATCCTTCGAACTTCCTGTTTCTTCCATTTATTCTATTCTAAACTATCTTTTCCATCCCACAGAGACTTCACCGGAGGCACTCTCGGCCTCGCTTGGGTCGCCTCAGCCTCCGGAGCCTCCGGCGGTATCTGCGAGAAGTACAAAACGTACACGGAGACCGTCGGCGGCATGTACCAGTCTACCAAGAGATCTTTGAACACTGGTATCATCACATTTGTGAACTACAACAGCAGGGTACCGCCGAAAGTTTCACAACTCACTCTGGCTCACGAGATCGGTCACAACTTTGGCTCTCCGGTGAGATAATTAATTCAGTTTAAGGCTGAGGATTGACTTTGCTTCGTCATTTCATGCACGAAGGGAACGAGCACCAGACTTTATTGATATTGACCCAATCCTCTATCTCGCAGCACGATTTTCCGCCCGAATGCAGACCCGGTGGACTGAGCGGAAATTACATTATGTTTGCATCGGCGACTAGCGGGGACAGACCGAACAACAGCAAGTTTTCAAACTGCAGTATCGGCAACATAAGCAACGTTCTCGACGCGATCGAGGAGAATAAGAAGAGAAACTGCTTCACCGTATCCGAGGGCGCCTTCTGCGGCAACAAAATAGTCGAGGCCGGAGAAGAGTGCGACTGCGGATACGACGACGTCGAGTGTAAAGACAAGTGCTGCTATCCCCGGCTAGTCTCCGAACACGACAAGATGAAAAACCAGAGCGCGAAGGGGTGCCAGAGAAGAAACAACACGCAGTGCAGGTGCGTGGAATCATTTTATTCGCTATCGATGCACCAAGTAACGCTTCTTCTCCCCCCAGCCCGAGCCAAGGACCCTGCTGCTCCAGCGACACGTGCCATTTTGTACGAATATCAGAAAATTCGACGTGCAAGCAATCAACGGAGTGCAGTCTCCACTCCGTCTGCAACGGGACATCCTCCGAGTGTCCTGCACCAGTGGCTAAGAGAGACAAGACCAGATGCAACAACGATACTCAGGTAATTGAACACTCCGTTCGGTTACTTTTACAGTTTCTCATCTCGAACCGTTGTCTCTCCTACAGTTGTGCATCAAAGGCGAGTGCCGCGGTTCCATATGTCTGGAGTGGAATCTCGTCGAGTGTTTCCTCACAAGCAACATCATCCCGAACATCGACAAACGCAAGCTCTGCGAACTGGCTTGCCAGAACGGCACGGACGTCTCTACTTGCAGGAGTACCAGCGAGTTTGCACAGTCGGTTGGCCTCAAGGAGGGAGGTATCAGTCTGAGGCCCGGATCTCCTTGCGATAACTTCCAAGGATACTGCGACGTATTTCTCAAGTGCAGAGCCGTCGACGCAGAGGGACCATTGGCGAGATTGAAGAATCTCCTCTTCAACAAGGAGACGCTGCAGACACTGTCGCAGTGGATTACGGTAGGACTGACTAATCAACGACTCTTTTTGACGATTCTAATTCACAATAATTTCAGGAATTCTGGTGGGCGGTTCTGCTGACGGGAATAGCGTTCATCATATTCATGGGCTGGTTTATAAAATGCTGCGCCGTTCATACTCCGTCTAGTAATCCGAAGAAACCACCGGCCAGAAGGATCAGCGAGACTTTGAGGAGGCCGATGAATACTCTGAGGAGAATGGTAAGCGGAACGTTGAATTTCGTCTGGAAAAATTCTAATGTTTCTTTTAAACTTGAAGCGACATCCGCACGGAGGCGGAGGTCCCGGACCGCGAAGCATACCTCCGAGGCAGGGTCAAGGCGGAAGTCACGGAGGACGCGCGCCTTCCCACGGCTACGGAGAGGGCAGAGGAGCTCAGTATTATCCTCCAAAAGGTACAAGCTCGCAGATAGATTTATAACGACCGAAAATCGGTCAAATTTCATCTTCTCGCTGACTTTAAAGCTTCGTTATTGAATCAAATACCGAAAAATTCGATAGAAAGTTGTAGATTCAAGATGAAATTTGATCGAAGCAAAATTGAGAGAAGGAAAGACGCCGGTGATTGATGTGAAAAAAAAATAAGAAAATGTTTCTATCATACCGCAACTACATCAGTGTTTCTCATGTTTGCATCTCCCTCAAAATTGATTGACGCGCCTCACACACTACCTGATAATCTTGTTCACTGAGCTGCAGAGGTGAGCTCGGGGCCTTACTCTTAATACCTTTTTTAACAGGATCAAATTCACGGATGAAATTTAAATACCAGACGATAATCCTACTCAATTGATTCACAGTGTTTTATAAAAGAGATGGATGAGCAAGAGCGACGTTTCTACTCTAGAAATTCATTCCATCGTCTCTTGTTATTAATTCTTGCATTTGATCCTGTAAATAAGCGAAAAATTATAATAGTCGCTACATAGAACGTAGCTTTATGCATATAACGCTGTATCGTCGTGTCGTAGTTGCCTGCTTATACCGTCTATGCTTGCGATTCCATCTCTTTTCCTCTATTTTCCTATGTACTTTTATTTTTGCATTGCTCGTCTAAGCGATCGGAAAATTAATTCTTTCTGCGCATCTTTTATCTATCCTGTATTTTTCTCCTCTTCTCTACGTCTCTTTGGTCCAGTCGAATCAGCGAATAGAGCCAAATTAATGGTAAAAGTCTAAAAGTCTCTGAGTAGACGGCTCGATCCCCCGATCTTGATTCAGTTTTTTCGTCATATCTCGACAACCGTTGATCCTATCGTCAAGGAGGTAATTATAAAAAATGAAGCTTATTAAATTACCCACAACAAAGGTGGAGTACATTTTTCTCATATCTTGAATAGTTTTTGTGTAATATAGGGCTGAAAGTATCGATATTTGTACAGAAGCTAGTGACAACAATTATGCACGTATTCGTTGGTGTATTAGAGAAAAACTATCAAAGATACGAGAAAAACGAATGAATCCTTTTTTGTAGAGAATTTAATAAGCTTCATTTTTTATAATCACCCCCGATACGGTAGGATCAACGGTTGTCGCGATATGATGAAAAAACTGAATTCGAGTACCTTTGGCTCGAGATAGCGGATCGAACCGTTCAGTTAACAGACCTTTTCTAATTAATTATTCTATTCGCTATATCTCTGATCTAATTTGGCTGGACCAGTTATGTGTATATTCTTTGTTCGCTTCGTTACGGAGGTTCGTAAATTTATAAAATTTAACAGGCTATCGCTCGGTTCCCACAGCTAGTGCGCCACCAGCAGGTAGTTCAGCAGGCAACCACAGCAGGTCCAATCGTCCCGAATTGTATGCCGGTGCCTATTCGGGTTCTGGAGGAGGTGGTCGGGGCACAGCCTATGAGATGAGAAATCACAACAAGGTTTGACGGCAATAGGCAATTGTCCCAGACCGAATTTGGCGTTACTTTATAAAAATCGAGATATCAGATGATCATCATCAACCCTAAACCGAGAGGCGACTCGTAGGACAGAGTAAAAATATAAAAATATTACAAAGCGAGGATTGTGATTTAAAAAGTGTACGGAACAAAGTTTATTCATTTTATTCAGACTGATTATATTTATCTAAAGGTTCTTCAAAGCGAATAAATATGATGACTGTTGTTCTGTGTTTAAAAAGACGAAGACAAAAAAATATATATATTCGAACCAGGATCCAGTGCTCTGTGTTTTATCTTCTTTTTTTCTTTTTTTATAACGATATACATACATGTATTAAATACCGATAGATTCTCACTTCTCATCGTATAATAAAAGTAGTTATTTTTTCAATTGATTATTATCATTATTATAACTACGTTCACATAAAACACTGCCCTGATTGAATCTACGATAAACGAAAAAAAAAAAGACAAAGCCAAATAAATAAATGAACAATTTAAAAGAAAAAAAAAACGGTTGATGAATGAATAATTATATTATATTAGAAATTTGACAAACGTATATATCTACTCGTTGTCAATTTGAGAATATATAATTTATCGTTTCTCCTCAATGGTCTATGGTAACGATTAAAAAAAGAAATGAAAAAAAAATAAATAAAATGGTTATTATTCGGTCAGAATTGATGCTTTTTCCAAAAAGATAGAAGATTGACAATATTTGATAGTAAAAAATTGTGATTTTAAGGAATCTAGATCTATCGCTGATCAATCTATCGTCTCGTTTTCTTATTTATTAATAATATAATTTTTTTTTAGTTATTATCAAATTTACAAAATTTTCTTTGCGAGTGTTTGAATCTCTTTTTTTAAATCTTTTTCTTCCTTTTTTGTTTAAATCGATTATTTTTATCTACTAATAAAAATTATAAAATAACCACTTACGAAAAAAAAAATGATAATATATATAGCTGTGATATTGATGACGATTATTTTTACTACCGATAACGTTTTGTGGCTACAGCCAAACCATCGAACGTTAAATAATTCATTCGTCGGTTATAAATTTTTTTATTCATTCACGATGAGTCGATTTTGTCTGATAAAAAAAAATATGAAAATCTCAATAATAAATTATTCTTCATCGTTTGACCGACGATAGATTAAATTCGAGTACGGTATGACGATCGGGAAGCACAAAAATTTCCTTTCGATATTAAAAAAAGAAAAAATGCAAACACATATAACAAATAAAAATGATAATTCTATCATATCAGCAATAATGAAGAAAATAAAAATCGTTATAGACCGTTGAGATGAAATGGAATCCAGCATTACCAAACCATTGCAGGTCATTAATTTGATCTCTGTACCATTGTAGTATATGCTATAATTAATTGTATGTATGATTGAACATGTATTATTCTTATAATAATTTTTATTAGCCAATTAATTAGAAAAGAAAAAAGACGCGCGCGATAAGTGAAAGAAAATTGAAAGAATTGAACGAAACATTAATTTTTTTATATGAAATAAATAATAATGTTGAAAATATGAATAAATTGAGACGAACAAAAACAAAAAAAAATTCATATAAATCGAAGCGAATAAGCTTTTCTTTTTATTATACATATATATATAGTGATACTCAATTTATTATTATTACTATTATCATTAATTATTGATTATTAGTTAATTAGTTAAATATTATATTATTATATATACTTATTATCAATATTATTACCATTATTATTATTATTATTATTATTATTATTTATAATTATCCTACTATAATGATAAATTAATAATTGTAAATTATATCATAGATATTATTTATGACAAAAAAAAAAGAAGAAAGAAAATTAGACCGATTCAATTTATACAGACTATATATGGGGCATTCCATGCCAAATCGACCTGCCGGTGACCCTCAACCTCTCAGATCTGGTCCGCGATTTTTTGTCTCATTTTTCCGACTCTAAATAGCAACAAGATTTTTTTTTCAGATTTTTAAAAAGAAATTTGAGCGCGTGGTGAATTTTGGAAGTTTTTTTTTTTTTTTTTTCAACACCTCGATGGCCGTAACCGAAAAATGTGGAAAAATTCTCAGAAAGCCTATGTCCAAAATGGAATTTTTTTACCCAAATTGCATAATGTCCAAAGTTTTCCTTCAACCTGATTTTTAGATTCGTCGATGAAAAAATTACCAAAAAATAATTGGTGCGGAGATCAATGCACTATGAATTTATTGAATCACAGCAAATCATGAATGAAAGTAAGATAAAAATGAAAAAATTAATAAAATAGTAATAAAATAGATGAAAGCTAAAAAATCAGGTTGAAGGAAAACTTTGGACATTATGCAATTTGGGTAAAAAATTTTCATTTTGGACATAAGCTTTTTGAGAATTTTTCCAGATTCTTCGGTTACGGCCATCGAGGTGTTGAAAAAAAAACTTCGAAAATTCACCACGCGCTTAAATTTATTTTGAAAAATCTTTAAAAAAAATCTCGTTGCTATTTAGAGTCGGAAGAATGAGGAAAAAAATCACGGACCAGATCTGAGAGGTCGAGGGTCACCGGCAGGTCGATTTGGCATGAAATGCCCCATAGATATATATACACACACATGATATTTTAAACTATTTAGTGGTTTTTAGTCAGTCAGCACAATTTTTTCAAAAAAGAGGCAAAGTGAATAAAAAATAGTATATTTTCAATGTGTTCCCTCTTTTTTTATCGTCAATTATCTTGATTTTCATTTTAAAAAGTGCTTTGGGTTAATTACACGATTAACGCTTAATTAGGGTATTATTATTATTATTAATATTATTAAACATTGAGAACAGGAAACGAAGAATACGAAACAAAAAAAAATTAAAAATTAAAATGTATTCTAATCTCATTTTAATCAAAGGCTGAACTAAGTGTAAAAATTTTGGAATACAAAAAACACAGATAAATAATTCATTGACGCGAGACACAATTTATTTGTTTTATTTAGTTGCATAATTGACTTATTAATCATACTTTATACTTTTCTTAAGATCTGTCTCTTACTTAGCAAATGACAAAAAAAAACCTAGATTATATTTTAAGTGCTTAAGATTTGAATTAAAATTAATTACTTCTTCGTTTTTACCAATTTTCTTAATTAGCCTACATCTTATATCTACTTTTTTGAATAATTATTTTTAATACTTTGAACAAAAAATATCATGTGAATCAATTTCTGCCATAGAAATCATAGATAATTGTTGATTTTATTGGCAATTATTGTCACAAGCTTCGATCAAATGAATTTGTTTATAAAATCGATGAGAGAATCTAAACGTAACGTTTTATATTGAATATAATTGAACAAAATGAAAAATAATCACTCAAATTTGAATAGAAAATGAGCAGAATTTCGGGTTTACAAAATTCAAAGGAAAAAAAATATTTTCGCTCATTGACGATCGCGAAGTTTTGTGGGTCGTATCATGTAATATGGAATATGTACAATAGGCGCAATGTGATTTAATAAGCGGATTGTATGAAGAAAAAGAAGAAGGAGAAGATGAAGAAAACCATGTATGTGAACAAAAAAAAAAAAAAAAAAATACATTTTGTGTAAATATATTATGAAAATAATAATAATTATGTAATAATAATAATAAAAATAATGAAGTATGATTATACATATTATAGTAATAATGATTAACGACGATGACGATGACGATGAAAAGGAAAGAAAGAAGAGAAAAAAAAATTAATTATTGATGGTAAAAGTGAAAAAACAAAAAAATAAATAAAAATAATAATAATAATATTGATAATAATAAATACTTGTTTTTATATCAGAAATCTGTATTATAGGAAGATAATAATTCTGTATTTTGTAATCAAGACAGTATAACATAATAATTACCACCGGATGTGTGAAGAGATAAAGATATCAGGCTCAATTGTAGCTAGCGCATCATGAAAATCTTAAAAACCTATATTATATATATATGTATATTTATACTAAGCTCCGGACATTCTTAGAATGTGAAATAATCAGCTGACCTCATTCTACTCCATAATTAATTACGTGTCTAGGTAAATTTAATTTATTTAATTAATTTTATTCAAGAAATATTCATATCTCATATAGTCTTCGATGTTTTTTTTATTTTTTTTTATTTTCTTGTTTCATTCCGAATGAATTTTTGTACATTAAACTCACACACCAAATTTTAACTAGAAATATGACGAAAAAAAAAAAGGGAAAAATTGTATGTTATTATAGAATCTAAACAATCGGCTGGGTCCAAATTCAAATATTATTTTTTTTTTCCCCGCCTCAGAATTTAAGGCGCGTTCTTAGAAAAAAAAAAAAAAAAAGCGTCAGCAATATGCGACGATATCTATAACGCAAAAGCTGTTTAATGTAAATATCTGGTATTGGTATCGATGGTGCTAATTTAGTTCATAAATGTTCTCGTAGGTGCTCTGTAATAATTTCTATCTTAAATTGTGAAAAGAAGAAGCGCCTATCCTTTGATTTTATCATATTTTCAAATAATTTATATAGATTGAGGTCAAGCTGTTACGTTACACATAGATAATATACGAGTCGCTTGTCTAAGTGTGAAAACAAAAAAAAATAATGTATAAGAAATGATCATTTTTTTTTCTTTCTCTAAT
>JAFFZH010015935.1:43611-66506 GCA_018420115.1 Euura saliciscinereae
ATTTATAGTTAACCTAACCTAACCTAAATAACCTAAAATTTATAACCCAAATATATAACCTGAAATTTATAGTTAACCTAACCTAACCTAACCTAAATAACCTAAAATTTATAACCTAAAATTTTCGATCTCAAAACATAACCTAAAATTTATAACCTAAAATTTTCGATAACAAAACATAACCTAAAATTTTCAAATCGCAATCATTCTTTTACCTCCATTATTCATTATTATTTCATTTGATTTACAGGTCAGAAATTCTGGACCACGTTCTATTCCGGATGGGAGTTCTGGCCGTCTTGAGGTCAAAATTGAAACGAGGTATCCTCACAGGATAATTCAATCCTCACACAGAGTCTAACGCCTTAAATTTCAGCTGCGATAGGTCTGATGATAACCGCGAGCCACAACGAGGAGCCGGACAACGGAGTGAAGCTCGTAGATCCGGCCGGCGAGATGCTAGAAGCTTCCTGGGAGAAGATAGCCACGACTCTCGCGAACGTCGCGGACGCCGAGGTTCTTTCGACGGTTCAAAACATCATAGGAACTCATAAGATCGATACGAAAGCTTCCGCGACTGTGGTAATCGGCAGAGACACAAGGTCCAGTAGCCCGGCCCTAGCAAACGCGGCTATAGACGGAGTCACGGCCCTGGATGGAACAGTAAACGACTTCGGAGTCGTAACTACTCCTCAATTGCACTACCTGGTAGTTTGCTCGAACACCAACGGAGCCTACGGAGAACCGACGCTCGAAGGATACTATCGAAAACTTAGCGACGCTTTTAAACGGATCAGAGGAAGCGATGCGACAAATGGGAATTACGCACCCGAGATTCTCCTCGACGCCGCCAACGGCGTCGGCGCCATTGCCGTTAAAGAGTTCAAAAAACACCTGGGAGATTCCATCCGCATCGAAATTCACAACGACGGGAGTGGGAAGCTGAATTACATGTGCGGAGCTGATTTCGTAAAAGTACAACAATCGCGGCCACCTAGCATCCCCCCAAAACCGAACACGAGGTGCGTCAGCATCGACGGAGATGCGGACAGGGTCGTTTACTTCTATACGGACCAGCGCGGCGAGTTTCATCTGTTGGACGGAGACAGGATCGCCACTCTCATAGCCAGTTACTTGAAAAACTTGCTGCAAGAGAGCGGCCTCAGTCTGGAACTGGGATTGGTACAGACCGCGTACGCCAATGGAGGATCGACGGACTACATTTCTGATGTTTTGAAAGTTCCAGTCGCTTGTGTCCCGACGGGAGTTAAACATCTGCATCACAAAGCGCTGGACTTTGACATCGGGGTTTACTTCGAGGCGAACGGTCACGGAACTGTTACAGTCAAGGATAGCGCGCTGGAGACGATTCGCGCTTCCGTTCTTTCACAAACTGCGAGAAACGCCGCTTCGAAATTACTTAGCGTTATAGAAGTCGTGAATCAGACCGTCGGAGACGCCCTGAGCGACATGCTCCTGGTCGAAACTATCCTACACTCGAAGGGCTGGGACCTCGCCGATTGGGAGAAGACCTACGCCGACCTGCCCAACAAGCAGTTGAAAGTCAAGGTTCAGGATCGGAACGTGATCACTACGATCGATGCGGAGCGGAAATGCGTGACGCCTGCCGGACTGCAGGAGAGGATAGATCGACTCGTGGCTCGGTACCCTAGGGGTCGTTCTTTTGTGAGGCCTTCCGGCACCGAAGACCTCGTCAGAGTTTATGCGGAGGGTCAGAGCGTGGCTGACGTTGAGAAACTTGGGGCGGAGGTGTCGCTCGCGGTTCATCAATTGGCCGGTGGAATCGGGAGCGAACCGATTGTCCCGAGTTAGAGAAGACTGGAAATTGTTTAGATAAACGGTGATACATTCCTGAGATTTCTCGATCTTTTGAAAGAGGCTCAAAACACTCAGAATTTAGAGACGAAAGGATTGAGGGGTCGATATAGGATAGATATATTGTTATATTTTTTCTACACAGAGTATTATGGATAGTCACAAGAGATATAAGAAGGGAATTTGAGATTGTTTGTAAATAGGGATAAGAGGTGATGGCCTATAGAGTCAATTTAGTGTAAGATTATCGTTATATTATTCTAAAATATATTCTTCTACGCACATGATTAAGGTGAAATAAAAGTCACGTGACCTCGATATGATTTACACTTGGAATTTTCAAACGCTATTTTCTCAGCCAAAACACATTCGATTGATGTGAAATTGATATCAGTGACGTAGAAAAACCTAATGAAGGGCCTGCCAATCGTGGATTTTCGAAAATCGAAAGACATAATCAGAATTTTGTGTAACAATATTGTTCTGTAACCCAAGGAGGTGCTGCCCCTCGTGGGGAGAGGCAGAACTTCCTTGGATTACAGAACAATATTGTGGAAAAACTGTTATTACGTCTCGATTTTCGAAAATCCACGATTATCAAGCCCTTCATCAGGTTTTTCTACGTCACTGATATCAATTTCACATCAATCGAATGTGTTTTGGCTGAGAAAATAGCGTTTGAAAATTCCAAGTGTAAATCATCAGCCTCATATCGAGGTCACGTGACTTTCATTTCACCTTAAGGAAGAAGGAGAAGGAGAAATCTGCTTCCTTTCAGCCAACTTCAGACCGTTCAGTCGTCACGATTTCACCCGTATGTGAAATTGAATTAAAAAATTGACTTCCAGACACAGTTACGATGGTAAGAACGATGATATCAATCATGCAATTTACATTTATATATATATTCATTTATTTTCTCAATAAATTTTACTCGTTACGTCTATTCTCTCCTCAAATTATAGTAAAAAAATAAGTTTATTATCATTTTTAATTCAATTTACTTGATTTTGGTAAGTATTTTTTTTTTAGAAGATAAACTTGAAAAAAAAAATTATTGATTATAAGAATAATAAAAAAATAAAAAATAAAATAAAAATATATAATTACTCAGTTAATAGGATTATAATTGTCTAAATAATTATTTTCCTATTATCACAGATTATATTGTTCCAACAGAACGTGAAACGATTTTCATCCTTCAAGCATTGTTATTTTGATACGCCGATTGACAATCAGTTGGTTCTACGTCTTCAAGTTATCAAAATCACCTTTCGTCGATTCGAATATATTCATAACTGAATTGATTTTATGTTTATATTGATTGCTAGAATGAATGAATGAATGAATGAATGCTTGAATGATTAGTATTTATAAAAAAAATTGTGAAAGATAGAAAAGGAAAAACGTTTTTTTTTTATCTACATATACAATTTTGTATTCACAATTTTTACATCTTAACAAATTTACTCACAAACAATCAAGTTCACAATAAATACAAATTTATTAATTCTTTCCCATAATAACATGTTTTACTTTATTGCATTTATTTAAATTATGAAAATCCTCCCTACGAATTAAATAGAGTAAAAAATATCACCATCAAAAAATCTCGCAAGATCTATGTATATCCACCCAGATATCGTTAGATCTACTTTAGATCTAGGTAGATCTGCGATGAGTAGATGGAATAATCGCAGCAAAACGTTGCTCATTGAAGCCAAGAAAAAATTTCAAGTCTCTCTGGACTGATTGAACCATAAGTATGCCAGAAACGCACGTATTTTCAGAAAGCGCCTGAGCTCATCTAGTACGGTACAGGTTTGGTAATCCGAAGTTCGCGGGTTCAATTCCGATTGGTTAGATTTTCACAATTTGTTTTTTCAATTTCCTTTCCTTACTCGTATTCACGATTTCTTATTCTATGATGATAGTGAATATTGTTTCATTATAGTTATGCAATTATTCAATGTTTTTTTAATTCATTTTCGGAATTGACATTGACATAAAAATTAGATCTACGTAGATCTCTTAAGATCTCATAAGATCTACGTAGATTTCATTAGATCTATTCCAAAATTTAGATCTACGTAGATCTAAGGCATTTGAAACCATTTTTTCATTGCAGGCACAGTGAAGTTTTGGGGTTTCGACCGCCTAGAGAGTCCGTATTGATAATAATCTAACCAGTAGGAAATTATATCTCGTGGCTTCACGTCAGCCCCCCGGGGGTTCATGTACAGCGATGTACCGTCTGGCAGTGTGCTTACAGCTCTATCCATACTTCCCTTGCGGCCAGCTGGAACAGAGACATTTCGTTAGTTAAAAATTTTGTCGGAAAGTGACGAGCGCAACGGCCAGTTAATTAATCATTTGTATGTCTGTACCTTCAATCGGCTTGTTTACGTTTCCATGAAACGTGACAATCTGAATATTAGTAGTTTTCTTGAATGTTACTTCGATTACTCCAGGATGCACCATTCGGACCTTATCAGGTTGAAATTGAATTGTATCGTCACCCTCAACACCCACGAAAATATTCGCAGCGGATACCGCAGCAAGGAAAATAACTATTTTCATCGTTGAAGTTTGTCGAGTATATCAAGTATGCAACTGATGAAGACAACACAGAGCTGAGAGGCGACTAGTTTGCGTTGATTCAGTCGAGTGATGAACGCACCAAAATGGAGCAGCTTTTATACAAAAAGTGTGTGAATACGCGGGGGAGTTTGGAATCTATCATGGTCAATGATAAATGCTCGTAGACCAATCAGGAGGTTCGGAATCGCACGACAAACAGCCGTTATCACGTAGTGGATAACAATAGCTGCGGTGAGCATCCGGGTGTTGGGCACGATTTGCACGACCCGATGCGTTTATGATCAGGAAGTAAACTCTGGTTTATTGTAGGTGTAAAACAAATACAAAAGCGAAATAACTTCGTAGGTAGAACTTTGAGCGAATCGATAACTTTAGATTTGAATGTTTATCCAAATCGATTTTCAATCAAGTGAATTTTGGGTCCTTATTCGGATACCCTGTATAACCAATATGTTGAATTAATTCTGTATGAATGATCACATTTCGAAGATATATAATGTGAACGAGCGTCGTCGGAATAAATGATCGATGTATTAGTATTCTGTATAAAAATAAAACTCACATGAAAAGGGGAATCTCCTAGTAGTTTAGCGGGATGAAAGCTGCCGAATAAATTTATTTTCACAACATTGATCAATGATCCAAATTGTTGGCATTGCCATCTCGGAGCCGGAATTACCTCTCCGAGGTAGAAATTTGACACTTGAGCGGGCTATACCATTTCTGGACGGAGATTTCCTCATTTCGGAGTGCATGAATGGTATCACTCGGCCAGAAGAAGGAAATTTCTGCCCGGTGCTGGTATAGCGTACTAAAATGGCTTTTTTCTGGCGCGTCATATCATTCTGGGCAAATATTTCCCTATTTTTGGCGCCTCATACCAAATCTGGTCTGAAATTACCTTTATCTGGGAGTGAAAAACTCCAACCCGGTTCAACTTCCAAGGGACATGGTTTTTTTAGATTGAAAAAAAATATGGCGTGTGACTAGGGACCATTGTTGATTTGCCACTCGTGTGATTGCTGACAAGCTTCGTACTCGTCTCAATCCCAAAGTTTCGTCCGTCAATTGTTACACGATATACAATTCATCGAATTTCGACGGCGAAAATATCTCAAAGGCACATGATTTTTCCAGCCGCATATTTGATGGCCAATAGCATATTTTTCATTCGTAAATAATAATCGGGGAAGATTGCATCGTGTATTTATTCAGCGGTGGGCCAGACCAGCTTTTGTGTCAATATGAGAATATACAGACAGGGCCGGCGATCCCCCTATGGTTTTGTTGGAGTACTCCATACCTCAGAATTTAGCAGGTATGGAATTCCATACCTCCGGATTTTGGCTCACTTTCCATTAAAAAAAATGTACAAGTGGACGTGGCAACCAATCGCCACGAGAATACATTATTCTACAACTTTGTTCCATATCCTGTTTGTTATCAGTTATGTCTCCCACAGAATTCCGCGCAAAACACGGAAAGTGATTAAACCGCAGTTTACTACAGTTCCTATCTGCACGTGTATGTGCATCTTAGGTGGCGTGGGGGTGACTTTCAATGCCTTTTCCTTAATAAATATTTTTTACCGCGCAGGAAATAAAACGGCACTTTACGGCACAAAAGAGACGTTTCAAAGATGTCATTAATACAGGGTGATAATTCAGAATTCGTGACAAATCTTTCAGGGTCATTCTTAGGTGTTCAGTGCGCCACTTTACGCATCGGAAACAGGCATACAAAATAACTACTCTGCGAGTTCTTTTTTTTTTTACTCCATATCTCAGAATTCAGCAGGTATGGAATTCCATACCTCCGCATTTTGGCTCACTTTCCATAAACAGAAAATGTACAAGTGGACGTGGCAACCAATCGCCACGAGTATCCATTATTCTACAACTTTGTTCCATATCCTGTTTGTTATCAGTTATGTATTCCAGAGAATTCTGCGCAAAACACTGAAAGTGATTAAACCGCAGTTTACAGCTACGATTTACAGCAGTTCCTGTATGCACTTTCATGTGCATCTCACGACTCTCACGTGGCGTCGAAGTGACCTTTAATGCCTTTTCATCAATAAATATTTCTTACGGTACAGGCATTAAAACGGCACTTGCCGGCACGAAAAGAGACGTTTCAAAGATGTCATCCATTAATTGTTACACGATATACAATTCATCGAATTTCGACGGCGAAAATATCCCAAAGGCACATGATTTTGCCAGCCGCATATTCGATTGCCAATAGTATATTTTTCATTCGAAAATAATAATCGGGGAAGATTGCATATTTGCATCGTTTATTCATTCAGCGGTGGGTCAGACCAGGTTCTTGTTTCAATATGAGAATATCGCGTGTCTAATGGCATAAGGTCGTAAGCGCCAAAAACGCGATTTTGGTGGCAAAAGGTCGTACAATTTTTTTTTTTTTCACGTCATTCGCTCCGAAAACGGTCTAAACGTATAGATCAATTGAAATTACGAGTTCGAAAAGTGTAAGTGCAAAAGGTCGTAAGTTGGGCGCTTACGACCTTCTGCAGTTAACTATACGAATATTTTTTATCGAAATTTTCGAAGCGACGTCGATTTCGATTTTTCTTTGCGTTTCACGAGTTTTCACAGCTAATTAAAAAAATCGTGAAAAAAAAAAATTAAAAAAAATTGGCGCTTACGACCTTCTGTTTTTACTTTGTTTTTTAATCTTCCTTAAAAATTGTAATGAAAGAACGACGTATCCGCCCAACTTACGACCTTTTGCGCTTACATTTTTCGAACTCGTAATTTCAATTGATCTATACGTTTCGAAGGTTTTCAGAGCGATTGGCGTGAAAAAAAAAATTATACGACTTTATGCCATTATAAACAGCAAAACGTCGTATAATGTCGCTTACGTCCTTATGTCATTAGACACGCGATATACAGACAGGGCCGGCGATCCCCCTACGGTGTTGGTGGAGTAGTCCATACCTTAGAATTAAGCAGGTATGGAAATCCATACCTCAGAATCTTGGCTCACTTTTATTTCCATGAAAATAAAATGAACAAGTGGACGTGGCGACCAATAGCCACGACGATACATTATTCCACAACTTTGTTTCATATCCTGTTTATCATCAGTTATGGATTCCAAAGAATTCCGCGCAAAACACTGAAAGTGATTAAACCGCAGTTTACCACGATTTACAGCAGTTCCTATATGCACTTCCGTGTGCATCTCACGACTCTCACGTAGCGTCGACGTGACTTTCAATGCCTTTTCCTTAATAAATATTTTTTACGGCACAGGCAATAAAACGGCACTTTACGGCACGCAAAGAGACGTTTCCGAGATGTCCTTAATACAGGGTGATAATTCAGAATTCGGGACGAATCTTCCAGGGTCATTCTTAGGGGTTCAGTGCACCACTTTACGCATCGAAAACAAGCATACAAAATAACTACTCTGCGAGTTCTTTTTTTTTTTTTACTCCATATCTCAGAATTCAGCAGGCATGGAATTCCATACCTCCGCATTTTGGCTCACTTTCCATAAACAGAAAATGTACAAGTGGACGTGGCAACCAATCGCCACGAGAATACATTATTCTACAACTTTGTTCCATATCCTGTTTGTTATCAGTTATGTATTCCAAAGAATTCCGCGCAAAACACTGAAAGTAATTAAACCGCAGTTTACAGCTACGATTTACAGCAGTTCCTGTATGCACTTTCATGTGCATCTCACGACTCTCTCGTGGCGTCGAAGTGACTTTTAATGCCTTTTCCTCAATAAATATGTTTTACGGCACAGACATTAAAACGGCACTTTACGGCACGAAAAGGGACGTTTCAAAGATCTCATTAATACAGGGTGATAATTCAGAATTCGTGACGAATCTTCGAAAGTCATTCTTAGGTGTTCGAAGTGCCACTTTACGCATCGAAAACAGGCATAAAAAATAAGTATTCGGCGAGTTCTATTTTTCGACCCCCCCGCCGCGCAATATATACGAATAGTACTCCATGCCTGGGAAAATCTTACTTCGCCGGCCCTTTTATTTGTACACCTCTCGAGTCCACGCATGCGCAGTGGCAGTCAAGTGTCGGATTATTCGACAGTTCCACCTAACCTCAAAACGCGTAGATCATACTCTTGTTATATAAAGTATGGTGTGCAACAAGGAGGCAACGGTCTTTTCGCCTCGCGTATTTGCAATACTCGTCTACGACTTGTATTGCAGACTTACGCTCGGCATGAAAAGACCGAGTTTGCCTCCTTGTTGCGCAATGTACTATTCTTTTGTTGAAAATGTATATTTGGCATTTGCCAGGAGAACGACCATCCAGCTTGTGAGATCACTCAAGCCAGACTGTTTCGGAAGGAAAATGTTACAACCGTTGCGGGAGGAGTCTTTTTCCGCGGCTTGAGGATGGGGATGACCTTTTTTTTTGCTTGGTGAGTGAATTAAAATTGGCTTTGTTTGCTGTTAAGAGCATGCTACAGTCATTTTTTACTCTTCTTTACCGACCGTACCTGGTTTTCACTTGTTTTCACTGATAGCAAAGCCTACTGTACGCGTCACGAGCGCGGAAAAGGAACCAACAGCGCAATTCTAGATGGAATTCCGAAGATATATATCGGAAAACTTCTTTGTTTCACGCAACAATGAAGACGTATTCTTGAAAACTGCACAAAATGGTAATTGACAATTGTCGATGTCAAGCGGTGGTCGCGGCCATGATGAACGGGCGAAACTCACAATCACCGCTTGACATCGACAATTACCATTTTGTGCAGTTTTCAAGAATACGTCTTCATTGTTGCGTGAAACAAAGAAGTTTTCCGATATATATATCTTCGGAATAGGGTCGTTCACGATTTTTTTTATTGTTCCAAAATAAAGTTTAGGTACCAAAAACCCTCGAAAAAATTACAAAACACGAAAAATCCAAGGCGAGACGTTAATTGAAGCACTTAAATTATGATACGATTTGAAACGGTCCCGTCTTGGGCGCCATCAAACAAGCTCCCGCGTGACGTCATAATTGGGTGAACTCGGGACCTGGCCCATTGAAAATGAATGAAAATGAAGAAATAAGAGAAAAACGTTCGTACCAGTGGTATTTCGTTCCACTGTGTCAAAATACCAGTTCGTCGGCACGATCGAAAATATTTGTACCCGTACTAAGAGGTACGGTGAGAAAGAAATGGTTTGAACCAGCTCGGCGGAGTGACCTAACCTCACTTACAGGTCACCCTGTCAATCGATTCTTTCTCTTCGTCGACCATCATTGAGACATTATATGCTCTAATGTTCACCCTGTGCTCTGGAAACACTTTTCCACGAACATGAAAACAACTACCTTCTCTTCTAAGCTCTACATAACCAACTGCAGCATCACCATAACCCTCGCCTTCAGCTCGGGGAGGCAGAACAATTTTCATAGGTTATGGTATAGCACCAAAATCGCAGCAGGCTTATATCATTACAGTATATAAACATATTATAACATACAGAGTTTATAAATAATCAAATACAACTCTTGGTATTGTTATCAACTTCGATTTCTTACCGCCAAATGTAAAGTTAATTATCTTGAAACATAACCTCTCTTCGAGGTTTGACACCGCTGGTTTTGGCCACATTAAAATATTCAGTTTGGGAGAAAAAGTCGGTAACCATGAGTACCGTTACTTTCGGGAGATTGTCTGATTGTGCCGTTACGGAGCGGATATTCATTTTGGATCGCAAGTAGTACGTGTGGAGCAAAAAATCTAACAAGCTAATACATTTCTTATGGGGCTCGTTTGAATCTACCCAATTATGACGTCACGCGACAGGGCGCCCAATCACAGCGCGTTCCTTCCCGCCGGAAATTTCTTCATATTTAACTCAGTTTTTTTTATTAATGATGACGTCGATTGATGTGAAATTGATATCAGTGACGTAGTAAAACCTAATGAAGGGCTTGATAATCGTGGATTTTCGAAAATCGAGACGTAATAACAGTTTTTTCACAATATTGTTCTGTAATCCAAGGAAGTGCTGCCTCTCCCCACGAGGGGCAGCACCTCCTTCGGTTACAGAACAATATTGTTACACAAAATTCTAATTATGTCTTTCGACTTTCGAAAATCCACGATTGGCAGGCCCTTCATTGAGTTTTTCTACGTCACTGATATAAATTTCACATCAATCGAATGTGTTTTGGCTGAGAAAATAGCGTTTGAAAATTCCAAGTGTAAATCATATCGAGGTCACGTGACTTTCATTTCACGTTAAGGATGTATTGGCCGTACAATCTCAACCAAAAATGGTTCTCGTCGGCAAATTGAGTGCTTTATGATAAGATAAAAATCGGAAAAAGATGAACCATGATAAAGATGATAAGAGTATTCATTTTGAATAATATTAATGCCCGAAAGTTATCAATAAATTGTTTAAACAAAACATTGTTTATCAAATTCTCTGGTAACGTTATTTTTTTTTCATTTCAAATGAATGCCCTAATTTTACTGAACACACATGAATTTTTTAAGAATTTTGTCACGATTTTGAAATTTCCGTTTTCGAAAATTTGTAAAGGCTGTATTTACGAAACTATTTGCTCCACGCTCCGGAAAATTCGGAATTGTAATCTACATCGATTTCACAAAAACATATCCAAAATCCAGATTTTTTTCCATTTATCAAAATTTGGAAATTTTTTAAAATGAAAATTTCAAAATAGTGACAAACTACTTGAAAAATTCATGTGTATTCAGAAAAATTAGGGCTTTCATTTGAGATGAAAAAAAATAACGTTACCCGAAAATTTGTTAAACAACATTTTGTTTAAACAATTTATTGGAAACTTTTGGGCATTATTATTATTCAAAGTTAATACTTTGATCGTCTTGATTGTGGATGATTTTTTTCCTATTTTTATCATATCCCGAAGTACCTAATATTGTCGACGAGAATCACTTTTGGTTGAGATCCTACGGCCAATGCATCTTAAAGAAACAACTTCAGACCGTTCAGTCGTCACAATTTCACCCGTATGTGAAATTGAATTCAAAAATTGACTTCCAGACACAGTTACGATGGTAAGAACGATGATATCAATCATGCAATTTACATTTATATATATAATCATTTATTTTCTCTCCTCAAATTATAGTAAAAAATAAGTTTATTATCATTTTCAATTCAATTTACTGGATTTTGGTAAGTATTTTTTTTTTAGAAGATAAACTTGAAAAAAAATAATTATTGATTATAAGAATAATAAAAAATATAAAATTACTCAGTTAATTGGATTATAATTGTCTAAATAATTATTTTCCTATTATCACAGATTATATTGTTCCAACACAACGTAAAACGATTTTCATAATTCTTCA
Source organism: Euura saliciscinereae (assembly GCA_018420115.1). Lineage (NCBI taxonomy): Eukaryota > Metazoa > Arthropoda > Insecta > Hymenoptera > Tenthredinidae > Euura > Euura saliciscinereae. Next base: position 55,414 of record JAFFZH010015935.1, read on the forward strand.
AACATTGTTATTTTGATACGCCGATTGACAATGAGTTGATTCTACGTCTTCAAGTTATCAAAATCACCTTTCGTCGATTCGAATATGTATATTCATAATTGAATTGATTTTATGTTTATATTGATTGCTAGAATTAATGAATGAATGAATGCAGGCTTGAATGATTAGTATTTATAAAAAAAATTGTGACAGATAGAAAAGGAAAAAGGTTGTTTTATCTTCATATACAATTTTATATTCACAATTTTTACATCTAACAAATATACTCACAAACAATCAAGTTCACAATAAATACAAATTTATTAATTCTTTCCCATAATAACATGTTTTACTTTATTGCATTTATTTAAATTATGAAAATCCTCCCTACGAATTAAATAGAGTAAAAAATATCACCATCAAAAAATCTCACAAGATCTATGTATATCCACCCAGATATCGTTAAATCTATTTTAGAATAATCGCAGCAAAACGTTGTTGCTCATTGAAGCCAAGTAGATCTACTCGGATCTGAGTAGTTCTGATACCGTATTTGGAAATATTTCAAGTCTCTCTGGACTGATTGGACCATAAGTATGCCAGAAACGCACGTATTTTCACAAAGCGCCTGAGCTCATCTCGTACGGTACAGGTTTGGTAATCCGCAGTTCGCGGGTTCAATTCCGATTGGTTAGATTTTCACAATTTGGTTTTTCAATTTTTTTCCTTACTCGTATTCACGATTCCTTATTCTATGATGATAGTGAATATTTTTTCATTATAGTTATGCAATTAATCAGTGTTTTTTCAATTCATTTCCGGAATTGACATTGACATAAAAATGAAATCTACGTAGATCTCTTAAGATCTCATAAGATCTACGTAGATTTCATTAGATCTATTCCAAAATTTATATCTACGTAGATCCAAAGCATTTAAAACCATTTTGTTATTGCAGGCACAGTGAAGTTTTGGGGTGTTAAAAATATAGGTTTTCCGGATTCTTTAATCGATAACCAGTAGTGAATTATGACTCCTGGCTTCACGTAAGCCGAGCGTTTAGTGAAAATCCATTTACCGTCTTTTGGTCTCCAGGATACAGTTCCATCGATACTCCCCTTCTCGCCAGCTGGATCAGAGACATTTCGTTAAGTTAACAATTTCGTCGGAAAGTGACGAGCGCAATGGCCAGTTAAATCATTTGTATGTCTTTACCATAAATCCGCGTGTTTATGTTTCCATTAAACTTGCAAATATCAGTAGAGCGAGGAGTGCTCTCGAATGTTACTTGGAGTTCCCGGAGTTCTCCAAAACGCCGCAGTCGGACCTCAAGTAATTTTATAATTCGATCGGCACCCTCAACACCCACGAAAATATTCGCAGCGGATACCGCAGCAAGGAAAATAACTATTTTCATCTTTGAAGTTTGTCGAGTGTATCAAGTCGAGTGATGAAGGCACCAAAATGGAGCAGCTTTTATACAAAAAGTGTGCGGATGCGCGGGGGAGTTTGGAATCTATCATGGTCAGTGATAATTGCTCGTAGACCAATCAGGAGGTTCGGAATCGCACGACAAACAGCCGTTATCACGTAGTGGATAACAATAGCTGCGTTGAGCATCCGGGTTTTGGGCACGATTTGCACGACCCGATGCGTTTATTATCAGGAAGTAAACTCTGGTTTATTGTAGGTATGAAACAGATACAAAAGCGAAATAAGTTCGTAGGTAGAACTTTGAGTGAATCGATAACTTTAGATTTGAATCTTTATTTTGACGACGACGACGACCCCCCCCCTCCGAGGCGGACCCCGTAGATGACCCAGAATCATGTCAGGTCATGTCAGGTGGTAACAGGTCATTTCAGGTCATGTCCATACATCCGGAAAAATTATTTGTAGAAATTGATACCACAGAATTCACAGATGTGAAAAGTAGTGTTTGGGAAGAGATTTCATGAACATTTGTACTCCAAATATATTATAAACATTTTGAGAGTTTGTTAGATCATTTTCTTACGAACCTGGGTTTCGAGATTTGTTTATGAGTCTTTTCGTAATTCATTGTACACAATGGTAGTAGATGAGGCCTAATGGGTATATCACTGATACATATACTACTATAACTCATAGTGTTGAGGAAACAATTAAGTATAAATTTCAATTATAGTTCAAGCTTATACGATCTGCAACTTTTGTTCCATCATATTGGAGCTTGGAATGCAAAGCGCACAGGATGGCGGATTTTTTTTTTTACAATTATCATCCATGTAGATTGTAGATACATATCTATTTTTAATTTACTTCTTTTCGGTCTTTACTTTGTATGAAACAGTCGTCAAAAATTTGAATAAATAAACTCCCATTTGTTCAATTTAAAATTATCTTTCAATTTTTAATTATCTTTCAATTTTTAATTGAAAAGATAATTTTAAATTTTGATTCAATTCAACCAACCCAAATCGGGGTTTCAATCGGAATAAAAATATGACAGGATTTCAGTCCGAATATTATCGTTTCCACACCACTATAAGTGAGATCACACTTTTTCATTCCATACAGAATTTTCAATTTTATTTCCTGACTTTTTTCACCATGTACAAAATATTACTAAATACAACCTGAATCGGGGGGGTTGGCGCGCGAAGCGCGCAGGGGGGCAAAGCCCCCCTGGTATATATACACATAATTGCGAAGGAGCGTCGTCGGAATCAATGTTCTTATAACACTCACATGAAAAGGGGGATCGCCTAGTAGTTTAGCGGGACGAAAGCTGCCGAATAAATTAATATTTCACATCATAGATCAATGATCCAAATTGTTGGCATTGCCATCTCGGAGCCGAAATTACCTCTTGGAGGTAGAAATTTTACACTTTTGGGCGGGCTATACCATTTCTGGACGGAGATTTCCTCATTCCGGAGTGCAAAAATGGTATCACTCGCCCAGAAGAAGTAAATTTCTGCCCGGTGCTGGTATAGCGTACTAAAATGGCTTTTTTCTGGAGCGCCATATCATTCTGGGCAAATATTTCCCTATTTTTGGCGCGTCATACCAAATCTGGTCTGAAATTACCTTTATCTGGAAGTGAAAAACTCTAACCCGGTTCAACTTCCAAGGGACATGGTTTTTTTAGATTGAAAAAAAATATGGCGTGTGAGTAGGGACGATTGTTGATTTGCCACTCGTGTGATTGCTGACAAGCTTCGTACTCGTCTCAATCCCAAAGATTCGTCCGTCAATTGTAACACGATATACAATTCATCGAATTTCGACGGCGAAAATATCCCAAAGGCACATGATTTTGCCAGCCGCATATTTGATGGCCAATAGTATATTTTTCATTCGTAAATAATAATCGGGGAAGATTGCATCGTGTATTTATTCAGCGGTGGGCCAGACCAGCTTTTGTTTCAATATGAGAATATACAGACAGGGCCGGCGATCCCCCTATGGTTTTGTTGGAGTACTCCATACCTCAGAATTTAGCAGGTATGGAATTCCATACCTCCGAATTTTGGCTCACTTTCCATAAACAGAAAATGTACAAGTGGACGTGGCAACCAACCGCCACGACGATACATTATTGCAATGCATCCTTAAAGAAACAACTTCAGACCGTTCAGTCGTCACGATTTCACCCGTGTGTGAAATTGAATTCAAAAATTGACTTCCAGACACAGTTACGATGATAAGAACGATGATATCAATCATGCAATTTACATTTATATATCGCGTGTCTAATGACATAAGGTCGTAAGCGCCAAAAACACGATTTTGGTGGCAAAAGGTCGTATAATTTTTTTTTTCGGCATTCGCTCTAAAAATGACCAAAACGTATTAGATCAATTGAAATTACGAAATCGAAAAATGTAAATGCAAAAGGTCGTATGTTGGGCGGATACGTCATTCTTTCATTTCAATTTTCGAGGAAAATAAAAAAAATGGTAAAAGCAGAAGGTCGTATCCGCCATTTTTTTTATAATTTCTTATTTGTCATGATTTTTTCAAATAGTTGTAAACACTCATGGAACGCAAAGATAAATTGAAAAGACGACCGTTTCGCCAAATTCGATAAAAAATATTCGCTGATAAAACCAGTAGGTCGTATCCGCCAAATTTATTTTTATTTTCATTTTTCATGATTTTTTCAAATAGTTGTAAACACTCATGAAACGCAAAGATAAATTGAAAAAACGACCGTTCCGATAAATTCGATGAAAAATATTCGCAGATAAAACCAGAAGGTCGTAAGCGCCAATTTTTTCATTTTTTTTTGGCGGATACGACCTAATGCAATTAATGAGAACCATTATTTTTTTTCGAAGTTAGGACTGAAAGGTCGTATCCACCAGTACATACGACTTTCTGCCTTTAATTGACCTAGTATCAAATTTCAACGTTTATGAACGAAACTTCGGGTGTTTAGTCTAAATACAGTTAAAAAAAATATATGCGACCTTTTGCCGTTACAAAAAGCAAAAAGTCGTATATTGGCGCTTACGACCTTATGTCATTAGACACGCGATATATATTCATTTATTTTCTCAATAAATTTTACTCGTTACATCTATTCTCTCCTCAAATTATAGTGAAAAATAAGTTTATTATCATTTTCAATTCAATTTACTTGATTTTGGTAAGTATTTTTTTTTCTTTTTTTTAGAAGATAAACTTGAAAAAAAAATTATTGATTATAAGAATAATAAAAAAAAATATAAAATAAAAATATAAAATTACTCAGTTAATAGGATTATAATTGTCTAAATAATTATTTTCTTATTATCACAGATTATATTGTTCCAACAGAACGTGAAACGATTTTCATTCTTCAAACATTGTTAGTTTGATACGCCGATTGACAATGAGTTGATTCTACGTCTTCAAGTTATCAAAATCACCTTTCGTCGATTCGAATATATTCATAACTGAATTGATTTTATGTTTATATTGATTGCTAGAATGAATGAATGAATGAATGAATGCATGAATGAATGATTAGTATTTATAAAAAAGATTGTGAAAGATAGAAAAGGAAAAAATCTTTAATAAAAACTGTTGATCAGTTTTTTTCGGCCTTTCTGTGGTCTGAATGCACTCGAATTGAGTGCCGTTCCTCACTTAGAGGCATAACGAATGAAATTGGTTCGTATAGTCCGATAGCATCACCATCATAATGAAAAAAGCTTTATTTTATCTACATATACAATTTTATATTCACAATTTTTACATGTAAGAAATTTACTCACAAACAATCAAGTTCACAATAAATTCAAATTTATTAATTTTTTCCCATAATAACATGTTTTACTTTATTGCATTTATTTAAATTATGAAAATCCTCCCTACGAATTAAATAGAGTAAAAAATATCACCATCAAAAAATCTCACAAGATCTATGTATATCCACCCAGATATCGTTAGATCTACTTTAGATCTAGGTAGATCTGCGATGAGTAGACGGAATAATCGCAGCAAAACGTTGTTGCTCATTGAAGCCAAGAAAAAATTTCAAGCCTCTCTGGACTGATTGGACCATAAGTATGCCAGAAACGCACGTATTTTCAGAAAGCGCCTGAGCTCATCTAGTACGGTACAGGTTTGGTAATCCGCAGTTCGCGGGTTCAATTCCGATTGGTTAGATTTTCACAATTTGTTTTTTCAATTTTTTTTTTCTCACTCGTATTCACGATTTCTTATTCTAGATGATAGTAAATATTTTTTCATCATAGTTATGCAATTGATCAATGTTTTTTCAATTCATATCCGGAATTGACATTGACATAAAAATTAGATCTACGTAGATTTCATTAGATCTATTCCAAAATTGAGATCTACGTAGATCCAAAGCAGTTAGATTTACACTGACCGAACCAATTTTTTGATCGAACCAACTTTACTGCAGGTACCTCGGCAGGTACAGTGAAGTTTTGGGGTCTTAAAAAGTAAGGTCTTCCGAATATTTTAATCGATAACCAGTAGTGAATTATGACTCCTGGCTTCACGTTAGGCGAGCGTTTAGTGAAAATCCATTTACCGTCTTCTGGTCTCAAGGATAAAGGTCCTTCGATTTCCCCATGTAGGCCAGCTGGATCAGAGACATTTCGTTAAGTTAACGATTTCGTCGGAAAGTGACGAGCGCAATGGCCAGTTAAATCATTTGTATGTCTTTACCTTCGATCCGCGTGTTTATGTTTCCATGAAACTTGTAAATAACAGTAAAGCGATCAGGAGTGGGCTCGAATGTTACTTGGAGTTCTCCAAAAGGCAGCAGTCGGACCTCAAGTAATTTCATAATTCGATCGTCACCCTCAACACCCACGAAAATATTCGCAGCGGATACCGCAGCAAGGAAAATAACTATTTTCATCTTTGAAGTTTGTCGAGTGTATCAAGTCGACTGATGAAGGCATCAAAATGGAGCAGCTTTTATACAAAAAGGGTGTGGATGCGCGGGGGAGTTTGGAATCTATCATGGTCAATGATAACTGCTCGTAGACCAATCAGGAGGTTCGGAATCGCACGACAAACAGCCGTTATCACGTAGTGGATAACAATAGCTGCGGTGAGCATCCGGGTTTTGGGCACGATTTGCACGACCCGATGCGTTCATGATCAGGAAGTAAACTCTGGTTTATTGTAGGTATAAAACAAATACAAAAGCGAAATAAGTTCGTAGGTAGAACTTTGAGTGAATCGATAACTTTAGATTTGAATGTTTATCCAAATCGATTTTCAATCAAGTGAATTTTGGGTCCTTATTCGGACACCCTGTATAACCAATATGTTGAATTAATTCTATTCGAATGATCACATTTCGAAGATATCGCTCTATATTATATAAAGATATCGCCGCCGTGTCAAGATCCCCCCGCCTCCCCCCTCCTCACTTTCGAAGGTCGACGACGACGACCCCCCCCTCCGAGGCGGACCGCGTAGATTACCCAGAATCATGTCAGGTCATTTCAGGTCATGTCCATACATCCGGAAAAATTATTTGTAGAAATTGATACCACAGAATTCACAGATGTGAAAAGTAGTGTTTGGGAAGAGATTTCATGAACATTTGTACTCCAAATATATTATAAACATTTTGAGAGTTTGTTAGATCATTTTCTTACGAACTTGGGTCTCGAGATTTGTTTATGAGTCTTTTCGTAATTCATTGTACACAATGGTAGTAGATGAGGCCTAATGGGTATATCACTGATACATATACTACTATAACTCATAGTGTTGAGGAAACGATTAAGTATAAATTTCAATTATAGTTCAAGCCTATACGATCTGCAACTTTTGTTCCATCATATTGGAGCTTGGAATGCAAAGCGCACAGGATGGCGGATTTTTTTTTTTACAATTATCATCCATGTAGATTGTAGATACATATCTATTTTTTAATTTACTTCTTTTCGGTCTTTACTCTATATGAAACAGTCGTCAAAAATTTGAATAAATAAACTCCCATTTGTTCAATTCAAAATTATCTTTCAATTTTTAATTTTGATTTAATTTAATCAACCCAAATCCGGTTTTCAATCGGAATAAAGATATGACAGGATTTCAATCCGAATATTATCGTTTCCACACCACTATAAGTGAGATCACACTTTTTCAATCCATACAGAATTTTCAATTTTTTTTCTTGACTGTTTACCATGTACAAAATATTACTGAATACAACCTGAATCGGGGGGGTTGGCGCGCTTCGTATATATATATATAATTGTGAAGGAGCGTCGTCGGAATGCATGTTCTTATAACACTCACATGAAAAGGGGGATCGCCTAGTAGTTTAGCGGGACGAAAGCTGCCGAATAAATTTATTTTCACGTCATTGATCAATGATCCAAATTGCTGGCATTGCAATCTCGGAGCCGAAATTACCTCTTGGAGGTAGAAATTTTACACTTTTGAGCGGGCTATACCATTTCTGGACGGAGGTTTCCTCATTTCGGAGTGCAAAAATGGTATCACTCGCCCAGAAGAAGGAAATTTCTGCCCGGTGCTGGTATAGCGTACTAAAATGACTTTTTTCTGGCGCGCCATATCATTCTGGCCAAATATTTCCCTATTTTTGGCGCGTCATACCAAATCTGGTCTGAAGTTACCTTTATCTGGAAGTGAAAAACTCTAACCCGGTTCAACTTCCAAGGGACATGGTTTTTTTAGATTGAAAAAAAATATGGCGTGTGAGTAGGGACGATTGTTGATTTGCCACTCGTGTGATTGCTGACAAGCTTCGTACTCGTCTCAATCCCAAAGATTCGTCCGTCAATTGTTACACGATATACAATTCATCGAATTTCGACGGCGAAAATATCCCAAAGGCACATGATTTTTCCAGCCGCATATTTGATGGCCAATAGTACATTTTTCATTCGTAAATAATAATCGGGGAAGATTGCATCGTGTATTTATTCCCTCCCTGCTGGAAGTTCCGGATAGAAACGGATTCAAAAAGAGTCTATCCGGTTCAACTAGGTTTCTGAATCCGGATTTTCGTATACGTAAATCAGATTATCAGGATAGAATATCAATTCGTTTGTATTGTGAGATTCGTATGGACTGTGAATGCAATCGAGTCGTCATAACCGCAATAGGTATCAATCCGTTTTTATCCTACAAGGGTATAGGTTTTGATCCGGACACATTTACACATTTTTTTTCGGACACATTCAGATCGGACACATTTTCTTTCGGAGACATCCGGATCGGACACGAGATAGATAGTGATTATATATACGCGTGTCTAATGGCAAAAGGTCGACGTAAGCGCCATTATACGACTTTTTGCTGTTCGTGACGGCAAAAGGTCAGATATATATTTTTTGTACTTGGGATAAAAACCCGAAGATTCGTTCATAAACGTCGAAATTTAATATTGGCTCAATTAAAAGCAGAAGGTCGTAACCATTTTTTTTTCAATTGGCGCTTACGACCTTCTGCTTTCACCTTGGTTTTTTTTCTATGAATTTTCGAAACGTTGTCGATTTCGATTTTTCCTTGCGTTTCACGAGTTTTTATAACTACTTGCAAAAATCGTGACAAATAAAAAAAAAGAAATGGCGCTCACGACCTTCTGCATTTAACTACCAATATCTTTTATCAATTTTTTTTTTCAAATGGTCGTTCTTTCAATTTATCTTTGCGTTTTACGAGTTTTTACAGCTATTTGAAAAAATTATGAAAAATCATGAAAAAAAATAATACTACGTTTTGCCTTTACGTTGTTTTTTAATTTTCCGTGAAAATTGTAATGCAAGAACGACGTATCCGCCAAACTTACGACCTTTTGCACTTACCTTTTTCGATCTCGTTATTTCAATTGATCTGTACGTTTTGACCGTTTTCAGAGCGAATGGCGTGAAAAAAAAAAAATTATACGACCTTTTGCCACCAAAATCGCGTTTTTCGCGCTTACGACCTTATGCCATTAGACACGCGACATAATATTGCAGCAGAACATTGTCACTCATTGGAGCCAAGTAGGTGTATTGGAGACCGGGGCAAAATTATCCCCCTACGGGAAGAATGACTATAAGGTCTGTTAAATTAATAACGCAGTTTGGTGTAAAAAGTAATTTATTAAAAATACCGTCCGACGTTCAACGCGGCTTCCCTTGGTCCGACTTTCTAAACAATCGTTGTCAACATACATTAAAACATATGCAGTTAACAAAACACTTTCTTTTTGACAGAAATATGTACAGGCAGTTTAATTAATTCAACAAGGTCCAAGCGAACGTATTTCTTGAATGACCCCTTAAGGGAAAAATGACTATTAGGTCTAAGGTAAACTGTTTGCTTGAGGAATCCAAACATAGAAACCATGAATTATACCATCCTTTGGCTACGTTCCTAATTTTTTTCAGATTTTATGCGATAGCTACGATTGCGACAAACTTTTGAAGAGTTCACCAGTAATAATGGATCGTTTTGCCCCATATATATGGTAGGGCAAAATGACCCCTTAGGTTCAATATAGAAAACTATGTACATCTAGGTTTAAAAGATCAATATTCAGTACCAGACTGTTTTTCCAAGCGAATTATTTCATTTATTGCAAAGTTATGTATTTTTACAGTTGGTTTTTAGTTACTTTTACAGAAGTTGTTTTCGACTGCGAAATGATCACCATGATAGTGCATGATAATGGTGATCATTTTGCCCCAGGTATAGTGCATCGCAATCTTCAGGTACTACCAATATTTTGTTTATTTTTTACACAGATCGACGTACGGCAATCTCAGAACACTTCATACTCATTTCTGAAAGCTGCCAGTCCCGCGCGATCATGTCTTTTCGAAGCTCAAAGTTCAGTTCCGAAAGCGTTAGCTTTGTTTGTGCTATATGGTTAACGTTTATCCTATATCCTTCATCTCTTATCGGTCAAATTCATCAGTAAAATTGACATCTCTAGTTCAATGAAATGATACACTTTCATTTATTCCAAAAACAGCTCATCGTCAGTTCTTACAGCCTAAGTTTTCATTCTGCATAATATTTACTTAACCACCTGAGAGGACGCGTAACCCCCTGAATAATCTGAAATGTATTATGTAGCTCAGGAATGTTTTTTCGTCTCCGCAGCACGTATACTTTCGGTGCACTCATTTTGTCATTGCAATTTATTATGTTCATTGTCGTGCAGAGTGCTGACAGCTCTCAGCTGACTGAATCATACCATTCTGAGAGAAGCTCTGGTTTCATTTCACCAACCTCTAGATGTTCTTTCAAATGTTCTGTCAAGAGTTTCATCTTACCAAAAACTCCGTCGCATCATTGCCTACTGTCATAGATTCAGGAAAAATATTAAAGGGAATGAGGAAAGCAAGCAGCTTACCGTAGAAGAGTTACATCAAGCAGATACTTCGATAGCCAGAATGATCCAGATGGAAATCTTTCAAGGAGAGATCAGAGATATAACAGCCCAGGGTGCTCTTAATAAAAAAAAGTAAATTATACGCGCTTAACCCATTTTTAGACAAAGATAGACTATTACATGTTGGAGGTCGACTGCGAAATGCCGAATTACCCTTCGGACATCGATGCCCAATAATATTACCCTCAAGACACAAAGTTACAGAGATGATCATGCGAGTGGAACACGTACG
>JAFFZH010015936.1:0-10303 GCA_018420115.1 Euura saliciscinereae
AAAAAAAAAAAAAAATTCTTCCCATACATCATTCAAGCTCTAATGTATTTCCGTTTTCTTGACATTTTATTCCACCTTTTTCTTTTCACCCCCTTCTAAATCGCATTAAGCTTCCCGCGGTGATTTATACCGATTCTTATTTATTACCCGGTAATGCATTCCTCGATATATCGATCTTATGCCTTTCTCTAATCTCGCGATCAGCTGCGCCCACGGAGAATCGGAAGGAACCTCGGCTCTGATTTTTCTTAATCCCGTATTTTTTTTTCCTTTTTTTCTTCACGTCGTTGTCTCAGACAATAGAAAAATCTACACTTTCGGGCTTCATATTCTTGAGAATAAAAATCATCCACGCGAAACACGCGGACGCGCAGAGAATCGCGACGGGAGATTTGGCGCCGTGAGGAAAGAAGGAAAAGAAAAATGATAAAAATTGGAAGGAAATGAACAGATAAAATTTATTCTCCGAGAATTGCGACACCCTCGGTATTTTCGCGAATTGGAGTTTTTGGATCGTTGAATTCAACGGAACAGATAATAATGAGCTTGTCCCGAATATTGACTTTTTTTTCTATGATCGTTTCTATGATGTATATAAAATTCTATCAAACTTTATGCAATCTTGGAATTTTTTTTTTATAGAATTTATCAAATTGTATAGAAATTATAACTTTTTGAATTTTTTTTTGTATACATCTCAGAAATTTATTGACCGAAAAATATCGAAAAGTTGATAACCTGTGAATTTTATGAATCAGAAAATTACCACAAATATATGAAAACGAGGAATTCATCGCGTTGGTTCCAAAATGACAGATTTTTTATCATTGATAAGTTTATAATTTACAAATTTTTTCTTCAGTCAACAATTTTTGTAGAATTCACACATCTTCATCGATTTTTACTGCGTTTCTTCGATTTTATTCACCCCTTTTTATCACACTTTCCGTATAATCTAGCGATAAGCTCGTATTTTTCATATTTATCACAGCGGAATCACAAACGATTCTAACTTTTTTAGTCTGTATTCCAAGTCTTCTATTTCTGATATTCTTCTGTTTTCTGATTTGGAGAAAAAAAAAGTTTCCTTTTTCATCTCAGGACAGACTAAAGTCACTTGGGACCCTTAAATTCGCTAAAAACTCGAAACTGATTTTCTAGAAAAATTTTTCATCGTTAATTAAAAACCGTCAGAGCGCTGCTGATAATTATTCTGGCAAAATCGATTGCAACGTAATAATGTGTGGAATTTGAAAATATGTAGCGATGGATGGTCGTGGTTTCAGTGGTGTTAATTAACCCCCTGCGAAAATGTATTGAATGCGGTTAAAAAGCCGAGTGTAAACCGCATTTCTGTAACACATTCGTAATTAGATGACATATATTGAATACGCATAGTTGAATGGGTACAGTGGCTATAATGAGATTGAAGGTCAGGGGTTAATTTCACGCTCTTGGTTTATAATTATCCGATATCCAATAAAGCCGTTTAATTATGCGGCGGTATTTCATAACGTTCGGTAGGTACTGCACTGACTAGAGCGGTACAGAGTAATTAGAAAAAAAACAGAATTATATACAGTCAAGAGTCAATCATTCATTCATTATTGGTGAATAAAATTGATCGAATAGCACATCGAAAATGATCAATTCTATAAATTATTCAAAGTAAAAAATTACGTAAAAAACAGTAGCAACAGAAAAAGTTATTGGTTCAAATATAACTTTTGCATAGTGACATTTGAACTAAAAAGAATCGTTCAATTTTTGTTAATTCTACTATATTTTGGTAACTTGATTTTTATTCTGAGGTCACAAAAGTAACGAGTTTATTTTTGAAAATGATCGATTTCAAAATTTTAGTCAATCAATGAAATTTCGACATTTCCGATTAAATGCAGTTTTTGAACAAAAATATGTACAGGCAAAATTGTCAAGGATTCGTTATGCTCATTGTGATCCTTTGACACCGATTAAAATCACGAAAGATCACAAAGATAACAGAAAGATCATCAAAAAAATCATAGTGATCACATAAAGATTAACAGCAGGATTACGAGACATTAAAGCCACCAATATGACAGGAAGAAAGACACAAAGAATTTTAGAAAATTCCAAGGATTTCATCAGGATCGAAGAGATTACGGAAAGATTACAGGGACAGAGAGTTTACGTCTAAAATTGTAAAGATAACGGAACGATCACAAATATAGTAGAACTAGAGCACCAAAGTGATGATGAGCCTCTCCTCGTAGCCTCCCCTAAAAGAAAAAGAAAAGAACCCTATCAACTAACAAGCCAAGCGAACGGGTGGTCTGAGTGACGCGTTAGTACTCCTTGTTGCAGACCGTCGTGGAAGCCTGCCAGAAGAAGAGACAGTGCAAATTCAACACCAGTCCAGAAACCTTCCAGGGTGATCCGTGCCCGGGTCTTCCGAAGTACATCGAAGTAGCATACAAATGTCGACCATGTAAGTGCAGTGAGCCATTGTTGAATTTCATCCATCAACCATACACGCATCGTTATTACTTCTTCAATTTCAATTTCAATTTAAATTTCAATTTCGTATCCTCGTCAATATGATCAGCTGGAAAGTCGACACCCTGCATCTTCAGAAATTGTTCCAATTTGCGGGCATGCTCCACTCGCGTCAGCACAGCCGTTCGCGGTAACTTTGACACGTACCACCTACACCGGGTGTTCGTGTATCCCACCCACTGACATATGGCCACGGCTAGGGTGTCACGCATCCCCAACCTCCGGAACACGCGCTTGATTACCGATCGCTTGAATCACGATTTTCAAATTACCAGACTAATTCACCGCGGAAACTGTAGATTTTGTGAAAATATGATAGAGTCAGCTTTGTGCGATATGGAAAAAGAAGAAAAGTTTCATCGATGATGATTTTACCGCTTGGATCAACATTCACAAGCGAATAAGCGGTCTGTAATTCGCGATAACGAGCTGGCTGCTACGTTTTATCATCGCGTTGTTATAATGCCGTTGCGAAAATCCCTTACACGCACCATGTGTGACTCACAGAGCGTGTCTAATGGTCTCAACGATTTTCTGCCAAATACCTGTGCGTGGTCGGACTGAAAGATGATATATTTTTGTTTTTATTTCAACTTTACAGATGAATTCAGGAGCAAAGTCGCATGTGAAAACGACGCCGTGAACCTCATATGCAACCCGGGAAGCAGGGTCGCGATATACAGCGCTGCTTATGGTCGGACTCAGTACGAATCTCTTCAGTGTTCACAACCCCATGGTGTTCCGGACGAAAGTGAGTAGTCGAACGTTTTCTTTTTTTTTGTGATCGTAACGTCATAATTACACAAAATATCTCTGTCACAATGTCACAATGACGTATCATTGTATTTTTCAAATTTGACAAACATCACGAATTTCACGATGTCACGAATGTCCAAATATCACAAATATCGAAATGTTATAAGTTCCCTAATTGTCTCATTATGTCATAAATTTCTCAAGTTTAACCAATCTCACAAGTATCAGAATATCACAAATGTCACGATTTCATGAGCTTCTCAAATGTCACGAATGTCACAAATATTGAAATGCTATAACATCATATAAGTTCCATAAATGTCTCATTATGTCATAAGTTTTATCAAGTTTAACCAATCTCACAACTATCAGAATGTCACAAATGTCACGATGTCACGATGTCACAAGCTTATCAAATGTCACGAACGTCACAATATAAAGAATATCGAAATGTTATAGATTTCACGTAGGTCACAATGTCACAAATGTTACAATATCACAAATATCACAGATCGTTGTGAGTTTAAAAAATGTCACGCATGTCTTAATATCACAACATCACAATGTTTTAATATCACGAATAGCACAACTATTTCGACTATCACAAATGTCACAGTGTGACAAACTTCTCATGTGTCACGAATATCACAATTATCACAAATGTCACAATGTCACAAGCTTTCCAAATATCACGGATGTCACAATATCACAAATATTCTCAATCGTTGAAGCTCAGAATGTAAAAAAGACAGAAAATAGAGAAGATATCACGGATCACAAGATCTTGCAAATTGAAGACTATAAAAGTTTCTTGGACCACAAAACATGAAAATCAAAAATCAAGGTGGACGTCATAAAAGTCACAAGCTGTCACAATTAAATTCCCCAATTCTCGAAGCTTAGAACCTTAGAAATTAAACAAACAAAAAAATGAAGCAGACATCACAGATTAAAAAATTCCAGAGTGTCTAAAATCGTCACAAATCTCACAAATTTGTCTTTCATTTTGTCCACTCTGAGAGATTATAAAATCGGAATCTAAAGTACAGACGCGATAGCTGCTGCAGTGAGATGCCAACCCTTAAGCCCTCGGTTCTTCAACCCGTTTTCAGTTTCCTGAACCCACTCGAGATATCCGAGAATAAGGGAACAATGGGTGAAAGCACAGTGGGACAATGGCTCTTTGGCGTCAAGCTCCGATGACTCCGACGTCCAACGGTGAAAGGATTCTAGCAATAGAATTTTCGAGTGAATTGAGGAAAAGAGATCGATGACATTTCTTTCCTACTTTTGTCACACCGAATGACTTTAACGTTATTATCCTTATCCTTCTCTGTCCAATTTAGCCTGCCTAATGAGCCACGCGACGGAAACAGTGATGCAATTGTGCCACGGTAAGAGGAGGTGCTCCCTGACCGCGGACAGCCAGACCTTCGGTAATCCGTGCAGACCCGACAGCAAGGTGTACCTCAAGGTCGTCTACACTTGCGGTAAGTGATTTTCACCCCTATTTTCGAGCTGGATTTATACGTCGTTGGGGGATGTAGTTAGGGTTGAAAAATATTTTTTACAATTGATAATTGAAACAAAGAAAAAAAACCACAGTATATGATCGATATAAGGAGAAAATTAGATGCGAGGAACCCCAAAAAGCCTCCGAAAAATCATCAGCTGGAATTGGTACCGATGAAGAACTTGAGTTACAGCAATCTCCATTTTTTTTTCAATATCAGAGTAGAAAGAAGAGTAGATTTACGTGAGAAATTTGTTGTACAGTGACAAAAGTTCTCAAAAATGAAGTTTGAAACAATAATTTCCCCCCAAAAAGTCACTTTTTGGTCGTTTTTCTGTTATTTTTTCATAAATGTGAAAGTAATTCACCTGGATTCAGTGATCAGACCTAAAAAAGCTCACGTGGAACTGTTGATAATATATCAAAGAAGATATCTGTGAAACTAGAAGTTGATTCGATGAATATTTCATCGCCGGTTACATTTTGAAATCTGAAAAGTAGGTGAAAATTAGTTTTTGAGATAATCAAAGATTTGTAAAAGGCTGCATATCGATTGAGAACTCCAGAAAATAGTAGTCCAAGTAAACTCACATAGTTTTATACTCGGTGTTAGTTTGGTCCGATGACAAGTTCCAAGTTTCTCATCAATCTTGACTTTTTGTGACACGTATCGCTCTCATTTTGAGCTGTGCAATTGGATCATTTTCACAGATTATCACCGTTCGGCCCTGATTAGAACACTTGAAAAATCATATCTAGATTGGATCTTTGCAGATATTGAATGTATTTAGCAAAGAAATTGCATTATCTTCGGCCACTTTCGCCCCGAACTATATCCTTGATTGGAAAACAGTTCCGTCTGCGCAATTACAGCTCGTTCAATTTGAGGACGCTGGACAAAACGCGCGCTTCTACTTCACTCGAGAGTCCGAATCACCGAGTGACCTAAGTAACCTCGAGGTACTCGCCGCGGCCATTTAGCGTTTGTTTGCTGATTGCTGTTCGAAACTTATGTTTACTCGACATAATTAAGCCCGATCGACGTGTTTTCGGTTTTAATGAAGCCGGAGACGTTAAGCCGACGTTTGGTGCGTCGATGCACTTTGATATTTTCACCAACGATGATCGAATTTGAAGAATTTACGGTTCTACCAGTGTCCGACAGTCCCTGATTGCTCGTTCGGTAACTTGTTTGTACATCCTCTGAACGAGGGGTGACTTTATTTGTTTTCCCCTCATCGTTCGTCGAACGTTGGCCCGTAAGCCGTTCGACACACAAAAAATGAGCTGGTTTGGGCCGACTATGAACCACCCGCTTTGAAATACTCTGTTATTTATCTCGTTCCCAGATATTTTGAATTTCGCAGATATGACCATCAGTGGTTCAAAAAACCTTCGACCATCAATTTTTATGAGATTAGGAATGTTTTTAGTGTTTTTCCCCCAAGAAAATTAGATTCGTTAGTTCAAATTTCGCAAATCGGACTTCAGATTTGTGATTAGAGACTCAAAAAACCTTCGTGTAGCAATTTTCATCAAAATCCAAGTGCTTTTAGTTTGTTTTTGAAGCACATTGAATTCGTCAAATTAAAATTTTGCAAAACTGACTTCAAATTCTTGATCAACGACCCAAAAAACTCAAATCAGTTGATCGTGTGTCAAGAAATAGTCATTTTTATTGTATTTTTTAGAATTTCGTTGATCAAATAATTCGGAAAGTGCAGAATCGATCTTCGCCAAAATCTAATCAGTTCGATTGAGCCGAATCAGCTTTTCATTATCGGGGTGATGATTGCAGTAACTTCCTCTTTTCTCTCTCTAAAAAAAAAAAGATACACGTATGATATTGAAAGAAATAAGTCGAGGTGGATGAAATGAGAGGAAGACAAAATACAATATAGCTTGGAGTCCTGCCAATTTCAGTTTCTTGATCTAGATATTTCTAGGTAAATCGTTGGTATAGTAAAAAGATCGTAAAAGTGAGTTTTCCCTTAGCCGAAAACCCGCGATATCCTCGCTATCTTGACGATTTTCTCGGTAAAACCTTTCCTGTCTTTCAACCTTAATGACAAAGATGCGCGATCAGAGCCGGACCGCTTTCTCTTGGAACTAACCGCTCCTCATCGGATCCGTCTAACACCCCAATTCCTCCTTAGGTAGTGGTAACGCAGACACGAGCCCTTGGGTCGAATCGCGTTCATTCTGCTTTCTAGATTGAAACCGAAGAGATCCACCGACCCGTAGCCATCCTGAATTCAGATCTAATTGGGACACGGCTAACAGGAGACTTCCGGCTCATCGAACTCTGCAAGAATAGTTTTGGTTCCGTAGCGTCAAATTTTGATCGGTCAAAAAATTGAAGGGATGTAATTTCGAAACTCGAACTTGCAAAATATCGAATGTGTCGAAGTATCGACGGTTCAAAAGCCGTAAGAAGTCAAATCTGCGAGTGGCCAATGTAACGAAAGTTCAAAAGTCAGATTTTTTTTCAGCCGAAACACCCAAAAAGTAGAATGGTAAAAATAGCGAAGGTTTAGCAAATGTTTGAAACGTCTGTCGTGTTTTTGGCGACCCTTTTCATCATTTGCTATCGAAATTTTCATCAAGGGCTGCTTTCCTTATCAACCAGACAGTTATTTGATCAGAAAGACGCGAACCTGCTTGATTTATGAAGATAAGGTACAATTTCGCAGAGGATTATGATTTTCGTTATTTTTGAATGAGTATGTGAAAAAATCTTTCTATTTTTTATGATCTTATGGAATTTCACGGTTTGACAATTCCAGTCCCTCGGGACTCAGAGACGTCAGCAAGTTTCTTGTAGAGGATGCAGTGGGTGGGAGATCATTCGATCTTCCGGCTACGTATGTACGACAGGGTCTTTCCTCCTCGTCTTTTTACACTGGCGAAAAGAAATCGTGAAACGTTTAACTTCCCGGTGAAATTGCGGTTCAGATTTTTCACAGAAAACCTAGTTGGAACTCTACTCACGGCGAGGTCCTTCAAGTGTTGTATGCATGAATGTATTTACCTACCTATGAGCTAGGAGAGAAGGTCTGCACGTCGAAGAGATCAGAGCTCTGCACCTCGTGCAGATTCTATAAATTTCGTCGTCTCTGAGTTTGAGTTACTTCGAGTGAAAATAAACTCGAATGCGACCAAGAATCACTCCTCGAAATTATTCCCGTTCACTCCAGTAAGTTTTAGTCGGAGATCTTCGTTATTCAACCTGAAACGTTGCTCTGGTATGAATTGAAGTCGACTTCCGCTTCCCGGATCAGGGGATGAAAATAGTATAGTAATATCGTACGTATTACAAGTGCGGAAAATAAATCCCTAATGCGGCAAGTGAAGCTCTTCGCACTAGAGATTTACTTTCTGCACGGCTTGGAAACGAGGCACTTTCCACACGCTGGAGTGATAAAATAGTATATTTCGATACAAGTGCGAAAAACCATTTTCGCACATGTATCGAACAAAATTTTTCATCACAAACGCACGTAAAGTCTGATTACACGCACGCTTGCGTGCGTAAAATCGAACTTTACGCACGACGTGCGGAAAATAATATTTTTAGATTGGTTTCCATGATTTTCATATGGCCACAAAAAATGATCAAATTTGCGAGGACTTGCATAAAAATGAAAATTCAGGAGTTTTCGAGATCGTTGATCATGAATTTGGGTTTAAAAATCGAAAATTCCAAATGGCGGACCTAATATGGCCACCAAAAATGATAAAATCTGCGAGGACTTGCATGAAAATGAAAATTCAGGAGTTTTCGAGATCGTTGATCATGAATTTGGGTTTAAAAATCGAAAATTCCATATGGCGGACCTAATATGGCCACCAAAAAATGATCAAATTTGCAAGGATTCGTATTAAAATGATAATTCAGGAGTTTTCGAGGTCGTTGATCATGAATTTGAGTCTAAAAAATGAAATTTAGAAATGGCGGACCTAATATGGCCACCAAAAATGATCAAATTTGCAAGTATTCGTATTAAAATAATAATTCAGGAGTTTTCGAGGTCGTTGATCATGAATTTGGGTCTAAAAATTTAAGATTCAAAATGGCGGACCTAATATGGCCACCAAAAATGATAAAATTCGCAAGGATTCGCATGAGAATGAAAATTCAGGAGTTTTCGAGATCGTTGATCATGAATTTGGGTCTAAAAAATGAAATTTCGAAATGGCGGACCTCATATGACCACGAAAAACGATCAAATTTGCAGGGACTTGCGTAAAAATGAAAGTTCAGAAATCCTAGGGCCCATTGATCATGAATTTGGGTCTAAAAATTCAAAATTCAAAATGTTGGAACAGAGATAATGAAATGTGCTCCGAATCGGTGAAAGTCGAGCTTTTTTCACCTCCAAAAAAAAAAAAAAAAAAAATTTACAGACCCTCCAATTCAGATTATCAATTGCTCCTGAATTTCGTTTCCCTCCTCAATCAGAGCATCAACGAGGATTCATGAGGATGAAGATTTTGTCTTCTAAAATTCCGAGTACGATTGTTTACTCCAGTTGTTCGAGGCAGGCAGCATAAACTTTTGTAATTACTCGTTCGAGTCTAGCGCCCAGGTGGTTTGAGGCCTGTGTATGTATATAAGAACCGGTTGTTTTAATCCGTGCACTTGTTGGCTCGAAGCGGTGATTAATTGTAATTAAGTTTGTAATTGTTACACACCTGCCACCTAATCTGAATGAAAGTTGGGTTAACTAGCCCCAAGTAAATATAAATATAATATAAACCGGGCTGGAAGCAACCGGAAGGCAATTTCTGCCCCCTTTCTTTCCACGATATGAATCCATCATTATTACAACCTCGTTTCGTACCCCGTTGCTTATCTTCACCATGCGCATGACGTTCGCTACCCGCCACTCGAAACGCGTTCTTAACGAGAGGTAAATATTTTTACAAATCCAGCGCGCGACCCACTTCGTGGAAAAATAAAATAAATAAATAAAGAGAAAATGGAAAATTTGTGCTTTTCATTCCTCCCGCAACGTCGAGCTAAAAATAGTTCAAACGACATTAAGTGGAACACAATTTGGCTGATTTCGGTAGGAAAAGAGGAAGAGGAGTTTGCCGTTATTAGGCTGAAACTCGCGTCTCGATTGACCGCTTCGCCTGTTTGCTCAGCACTTCGCCGAGCTTTAAAGCTCCATCCTTGAAATAATTCCGGATTTTAAATTGGCTCCATCAGGTTCTTTCTCCTCTCTTCTTTTGTCGCTCGATCATTACGATCGGAAATGATTCGATTCAGGTTCGCGAAGAGATTTCAAGAAGAACTTTCACTCAGCAACGGCGGAAAAAAAACGTCTTTCCCATTCACGCTGTGATACCTACCACGATAAATTTTACCGTACCGCTGACTCAGGAATCGAATTACATTTTTTTTTCTTCTCGAGACTCAAGATCAAGGGTTGCAATGAAATAGAGGAAAAGATCGTTCAAAATCTTCTTCAATTCTGACGGGGGGGGGGG
>JAFFZH010015936.1:17659-66261 GCA_018420115.1 Euura saliciscinereae
AATTTTTATAACCTGGAAAATTCAGGGAATATTTATAATCTGGAAAAATCAGGGAATATTTATAATCAGGAAAAGTCAGAGAATATTTATAACGTGGAAAAATCCGGAAATATTTATAATCCGGAAAAATCAGGGAATATTTATAATCTGGATAATTCGGAAAAGTCAGAGAATTTCTGTCATCTGAAAAGGTCAGGGATTTTTTATAATCTGAAAAAGTCAGGAAATTCTTATAATCTGGAAAAGTCAGGGAATTTTTGTATCGTATTTGTTTTTTGTGAAGAATATTTGAATAATAGAATCTTGTGTCTCAGTCAATTTCATGATTACAAAAACAATATTTTGACGTTAAAAAATTCGACAATTTCTTGCTATTCATTCGGTCTTTGAATTTTCTGGAGTGAAAAATAATGAAACAATGTATTTTTTTGCCGGAATTATATGTCAGGGAATTTCATATCTGCGAATTTGAGGCCACCATGAAATCAACTTTTGCGGGCAGAAAGTGAATTAACATCTTTTTTTTCCTTCTTTTTTTCAAACTTGTTACTTTCCCCCCTAGTTCTTCGTGTGATCAAATAAATCGGTAAATTTGTCTGATAAATTTGCCGGTGTTACTCACTTGGAAGGAGCTGGGTGTACCTTCTAAACCTACTTTGGTTCTTTAGGGTTCCCCATTCTATGACTATGCTATTCCCAGAGGCTCTTTAATGCTCATGGTCGCGGCTCGCGGTCTGTTTTTGCTTTTAACCCTTCTCTCTTCATCTTTCTCTCTCTGGTAACAAGTTTTAATTGTTCCTTCCACCACCGAATTACAACAGAACAGAGATAAAACGGTGAACGAATGGCCAGGATGATTTGACTCTACTTGGTCCAGTCAAATTGGATCAGAATGAAGCGAATAGAAAAATTAATTAGTGAAGATCTATAAATTGATACAATTGAACGGACTGAAAATCCTGACCTCTAAATAGACGGCTCGATCAGCCATCTTGAATCTAAGGTGCTCGAATTCAGTTTTTTGATCATATCTCGACAACCATTGATCCTATCGTCACAGGGGATATCGTAAAAAATGAAGCTTACTAAATTCTCTACAACAAAGGTTCCATACATTTTTCTCGTATCTTCGATAGATTTTCTCTAATACACCAGTGAATACGTAGATAATTCTCGCAAGGTTCTATACCGAGACAGTCATACTTTCAGCCATGTATTGTACAAAAACTATCGAAGATATGAGAAAAATGTATTCAACCTTTGTTGTAGAGAATTTGATAAACTTTATTTTTGATAATCACCTTTGTCACGATAGGATCAATGGTTGTCGAGATATGATAGAAAAACTGAATTAATGGACGAATTTCAATCCAATTCATACAAAAATCGATTTTTATTCTCAGGTATTATAATAGGTATGCAGCCCTCTTGAATACCTCGAGTATATGTGTTATCACAGCGGACAGTTTGGTACCCCGCCCGAACCTTGGCCCTTCGCCCTTCGCCCTTCGCCCTCGGGGTCATTTCGCGATATTAATTTATACAGCAAACTAGGTATACCTGGTAGGTAAATGTAGATGCGGGGATTTGGTTTATGGTCAAACCCCGAATCGCGTTCGCGTCATATCCCATAATCGCACATCAACTCGATCCTCCCCTCACGACCTACCCTATCGCCGTATTAATACCCTAAGCTGCTTGCCGAATTACCGAACATGGGATAAGCTCCTTTCCCATATTTACTGCCTACTAGACTAGACTCGACCCAGGACTTCGAGAGCCGATGGAGAATCGGGATTAGGGGTACGGAGACCTCCGTGACTTGCCTAAACCGATGGAAAAACAATATGACCAATTATTCAAGATCGCTAATCAGTAATTATTTATTGTTCTCTTACAGTCCCGAGAAAAGTTCTTCGCGAACAGTTCGAAGGTGCAGTCGAGGCTGACGAAACTGACCTCGTCGAAGAATTCGAGGAGGGATTCGATCGGGCTGATTTCAGGGCTGAATTCAGCCCAAGCCCCAATCTTGAAGGACCGCAGCCGCCCCCCAGAGACAACGGATCGCGAGATGGACCAACGGTCAGCTCTTCACCGCCGAGGGCCAGAACCAATAATGACGGTATTTATTTTTAGTGTCATTAGTATTTTTTTTTTTTTTGAGGTTTGAAAATGGCTGACGATTTTTTTCTGAATGAAATTGTTGCAGTTATATATTTCTATGATTTTTACTGTGAAATCGAATAACTTTTACGATTCTGGATATTTTTCGATCAAATTCGGAGAACACAGTCAGTTTATCATCCCGAACAATCTATCGTGTTAGAATTGTAGATGAAGTTGAAAGAAGATTCATTAAATTCCGTCCATTGGTTCGAAAGTTAGAGTAACTTGAGAAAGAGCTATTTCTATTTTACACTATGTTGAATAACTCTGGTGTTTCTCGACTGATTTATTCAAACTTGGGATCAAATAAAAGTAGACGAAATCGCGCACAAGTTACGTTGTAATGAAAAATAGAGCTTTTGCAGGATTTTTCTTTCTACTTTATTTTACACTTTGTTGAATAACTTTGGCAGCTTTCAACCGATCAATTTCAACTTGAAATATTCTAAAAGAGAACAAAATCGCGCACGTTTTGGATCAAAAATCGTCCAAATCCGAAAATTTGTTCAAAAGTTACATCGATTTGAAAAAAAAGAGCTTTTACAAATTTTGTCTTTCTACTCTATCTTACACTTTATGGAATAACTCTGATAGTTTTTAACCGATCAATTTGAACTTGAATTTTTCTGAAAGAAGACAAAATCGCGTACATTTTGGATTAGAGATCGTCAAAATCTGATAATCGGTTCAAAAGTTACATCGATTTGAAAAAAAGAGCTTTTACAAATTTTGTCTTTCTACTCTATTTTACACTTTATGGATTAACTCTGACAGTTTTTGACCAATCAATTTCAACTCAAAATATTCTGAAACTAGACAAAATCGCGTACATTTTGGATTAAGGATCGTCAAAATCCGATAATCGGTTCAAAAGTTACATCGTTTTGGAAAAAAACAATATTCGCGTTGATTCTCTTTTTTTCCATATATCTTGTTTTGGTCGGAATTTGGACATTCGACAATTTTCGAATGTCGCGATGTTTTTGAAAACCAAAATCTGACCATTCAGAAAAAATCCTCGGCTATCCGTAATTGTCGATGATTCCGAAAGTTTTGAGCATGGAATGTACGACTGGCTGTGAAACGCTTCTGAGAATGTTTTGTGGTGCTTTATTTTAATGTACACCCATACTAATTTGATACCTAAACCGTAGTCCGAGACGTTATACTTCCGGATCTAATAACAGGGTTACTGTGTGCTCGGGATTTAATCTACGTACCTGCACGTCCGGTAGGTGTTTTGATGTTTACCAAAACTTTGGAAAGTTGTAAAGTAAAATACAAGCTCGCTCCCAAAGGGGTTTTAATTCATTGCTTTAATTAAATGCACACAGTACCACAGCCGGTATCGACTATACATAGCCATAGCCAGAGTGGAATATTTGCTATCCTGAAAATCAGTCAATAAAACAGTCAAATTTTTTCGGTCATTAGACTCAAATAATCGAAGCAATGCTCGTAATTTCAATTCTGTTTCTCTCCATCTTGGAGCTTTTCTGCTTTTCTCAGTAGATTTCCCTCCCGTATTCGAATAGGAATCAGAAGATATTCCGGGTAGGAAAACGGTTGCTAATTAAGGGGCTTTGGGAACATCTTTGTCTGCTAAATATCTACTCGAGCTTTTGCATTCTTAAGTATTTGACGGAAAAGCCTAGTATTCGTTTCGATTACAGACTCGTGCAGATTCAGACTGTAGGGAGAACTCCTGGTAGTATTACACTCGGCTTTTTGGATAGCCAGAAAATATCCTTGGGGCTTTACCGACGGCCTCAAATTGAGCTTAGTTCGGATGGCATAACACGACCCGGCTTTACGCACCCCGTGGTGAAAATGAGCGTAAAAACTTTTTAAAACTTTATAATCTCTTTAGAATTTTCGGAATATAGAATTAAAGAAAAGCTCCATAATTGTCACTTTAGTGGTCAAACTCACAAGTGTCTTCAGAGTTTCCATTTTCGAGCCTGTATATCTCCTGAAAAGTTCGTCG
Source organism: Euura saliciscinereae (assembly GCA_018420115.1). Classification (NCBI taxonomy): domain Eukaryota; kingdom Metazoa; phylum Arthropoda; class Insecta; order Hymenoptera; family Tenthredinidae; genus Euura; species Euura saliciscinereae. The sequence goes on from JAFFZH010015936.1 coordinate 21,813, forward strand.
TACGCCAAAAACTGCCTGAACCTTTTTTGTAGGAAACTTTAGGATCTTCAAAATTAGTTCAGATAATTTTTCACCTAGGTGCGACCGGAAGTGAGATATCGGCGAAAGAAGATCATCGTCAAACTAAAAGCTCCGGTACTCGTATTTTCGGTCGAGTTCCTTTCAAAGCTGCGCTCTTAAGTTTACGTAGAAAAAATTCTGGGACTTATAACAGCCAATTAGCCTCTCGATATCGTTTTCTATTTTTCAAAAAAAAAAAAAAAAAAAACGCCACATTGGAGACGAAAATCTTAGTGTCTTAAAAGCTCAGTTTTTCGAGTCTGTATATCTTCTGAACGGTCTATTGTAGAAAATAAACTGTCTGAACCATTTTTGTAGAGAATTTTAGTATCTTCAAAATTGATTCAGATCATTTTTTACCTGGGTGGAACCGGAAGTGAGATATCGGCGAAAGAAGATCATCGTCAAACTAAAAGCTCCGCGGTACTCGTATTTTCAGTCGAGTTCCTTTGAAAGCTGCGCTCTTAAGTTTGAGTAGAAAAAATTTTGGGACTTATAACAGCCAGTTAGCCTCTCGATATCGTTTTCTATTTAAAAAAAAAAAAAAAAAAAAAAATCGCCACTTTGGAGACGAAAATCTTAGTGTCTTAGAAGCTTAGTTTTTCGAGTCTGTATATCTTCTGAACGGTCTATTGTAGAAAAAAAACTGTCTGAACCATTTTTGTAGAGAATTTTAGTATCTCCGAAATTGGTCTCGATCATTTTTCACCTAGGCGGAACCGGAAGTGAGATATCGGCGAAAGAAGGTGATCGTGGATTTGCAAAGCTCCGGTACTCGTATTTCAGTCTAGTTCCTTTCAAAGCTGCGCTCTTAAGTTTACGTAGAAAAAGTTTAGCGACTTATAACAGCCACTCAGCCTTTTGCAATGGTTTATTTTTTATTTATTTTTCAAACTCTCATATTTGCACCCCATTTCCACTTCAGACTGAGAATATACGTTCGAGTTAGAGGGAAATAAACACTTGACCGGATTTAGAGACGAGCGATGGTTACGGAGAATCTGAATAACGTTCAAATAACGAATATATGGTCGATGAGAAGGAGAAGAAAAATTTGTAACCAAAAGTGCGACGGGATATGTGATATAATGCGTGTATTAGCATCGAAAGTGGGGTCAGAAATAGCCGCTTCCCTCCAAGATAACCCAGCTAGACTCGGGGTAATTTGCGTTGTATATAGTTTCCACGATTCGAGATCCTCCGAGGCTTTCAAGACTCTCTCGTTTCGGTTTCCCCCATCAATTTCATATCCGACGCTTCATCTTCATCCTCCTCGGTCTCAGATTCTCGTCCTTCTTTCTCATACTTCTCATCTTACCTCTCGTATCAACAACGAACCGCACGAACAAATATATTGATCCGGCAATGAAATATTTATGAAGCAATTTCAACCTCCAATTTTATTCACGTATTTTGTACTTCATTTTTTCCCCCTCTGGGCGGATATTCTTCAAATGATAAAAAAACGCGGTCCTTTCTCTACTTGGAACAAAATTTGAATCAACTCATAAAGAAAAAGTTCAAAAGCATAGGAAAGAAAAAAAAAACGTGAAGGAATCATTATTTCGGTGAGGGGACGGAATTTTCAAAAAATTTTGTAACTTGAGGTTAGTTTATAATTAAATTGTACATTACTCTTCGTTAAATTTGGGGCGAGTGAGTTTGTTGCATCCCTCTTCCATCATTTGGTTAATTTGAAGTCGGGTTGCATCCCCGATAGCTGCATAAAGTTTGAACTCTCTTTTTTGCAAAAAGTGAAGTGGGAGGAGCGTCGATTGAAAAACGTATAATAAAATACCGAGCTTTATATAACCCGGGGTTACTACCACTTTTTGCTCTCTTTGCTCTCTCTCTCTTGCTCCCTGGTCTGAACTTTGAATCCCCAATGGCTGGTCGTAAGTAATACTATGAATACTATAGTCGTGCAGAATCCGCGGGCCCCCGCGCTGCAAAACCCGCTTTTAATTAGAACTCTGAATTATTCGAGATCTGCGAATCCGTTCGTACACTAAACTCTCTTGCATAACTGTAGTAGCAGAACGATATTAAGATTTTTTTTTATTGAATTGAAGTGAAAATTGCAGTCAGTAGTCAGCCAATGACTCCAGGATTCCAATATTTTAGTATTTCAATATTTAAAAATTCTAGGATTCCAACATTCGAACATTTTAGGATTCCGAGACATTAATTTGATTTCGAGAACAAAAAGAATCTTAATCAAAATGAAAATCCGGTTAAAAGTTAGCCAGTTAAGAATCAGAATTAAGTTAGGGAAAATCCAATCAGGAATGGATGGAAAATATATGAAGAAGGAAGTCAATAAATAATCCAGATTGATGTTAGAAAAATTCGATTAGATGAAGAAGTCAATGGGATCTATAAAAATTCTAAACTGAACGTCAAGAATACAGAGAAATCCGCCAGGATTTTAATAGAAGCTGTAAAAGCTCTTCGGAATATATACAGAATTTTAAGAATCCCGGACAAATTCATGAAAATTTTGTAGAATTTAGAAAGTAAAAGTCAAGGATTCAAAAGAATCGACAATAAATGTATCAGCGTATAAAAATATTCTGAATAATTTTACACAATTGTCAAGAATTATCTAATCAAGAATTTTGTCATTCAGTTACTTTTCATTCTCTTCGCAATTTTCAGACTCTAAATTCTTTTAAAATATTCCCGTTTCATCAGTATTTGCAAATGTCCGAAATCAAGTTTCTCTAAATCCTCGAAGAATCCGAGTTGCACCGTGGGCTAGTCGTGGTGGGCAAGAGCCCCTGCCCTGGTCTAGCTGAGCAAACTTTTGAATTATTCACCATTGCACGCGTTTAATCAAACCGGAGTGGTAATTAAATCAGATGAGAAAGAACCGAGTTCCCATAGTACGTGATTCCCGTCTGCGATAGCCGTTAAAAATTGGATCTCCATCCCCGTCTTTATTTCATTCATATCACAGCTTTTAAACTCAATAGCCAGGAAATTAATTATCGATCAAATTTCGCGCGATACTTGACCCACCGAATTTTTATTTCTTCTGGAAATGAAGAGCATACAAATTTCACGCCTCAATTGCTTGATCGAAAACATATCTTTTTATCTTCTCTAATTAAAAATTTCAATATCGGGACCTCGGAGTCCTTTTACCACTCGTAATATCCGCGACTCAATCACATTCAGGAATTTCGAACCCCGGCCAATACTAACTGGCTCTGACGCGAACCGTGGAAGAGTCGATCAATCGATGATTCGACATTCATAGAGTCGGTCGAAAGTCCATTTCGTTTATTGCGGTCTTTTTTGCATCCCTCCCTTTTTTTTTTTTAACATCTCCTATCAAAGCTCGTCGGATACGTAGTCGAAACTCGGTGCAGTGCATTCGGTGGTGAAATTCAACCACAAATACTGTACAAATGGCCCGGAGGCAAAAGTGCAAATAATTTCAGCTCAATTCAAAAGTTCTCTAACAGAGATAACGAGATGTACATACGTACGTATGCCGCCGTTACGTTTCGCCTGAATCGATGGGAGCGTTCATTCGGATGATTGAATGCATGGACATGATACCTTTGACAGAACTTTCTATCGCGTTGACTATTGATCAGTACTTTTCCACTTTGAATAGCTTTTTTTTATCACTAAATTCTGCATGAATTTTTGGCATCCTTGTAGTTTAGCAGGTCTTTGAATGCTCCAAACGATGGGCTATGAAATTGAAAATCAGCTGAATAACGATCACGAGTGAGTAAAAGAGACTTGAAGCGGTTTGGAAGTGATTTTAAATGATTTTAAAACGATTTTCTGCGACTACCAGCGGTTTCAGGTGATTCAAAAATGATTTTTAACCGACTCATTTCAACAACTGACTCCAGCCTCTTTTCTTTCTTTTTTCTGTTTTGTGATTTCCCTGTGAAGCCATGAAGCAACCGTTTCAAATAATCGATCATGTAAAAACGCGAACCGATAAATTTCCGCAAAATTTGTAATGTGGAAAGTTTTTGGTTACCATTAGTCCGAGTAAATTAGTCCCCCGCGCGTTTCCTCTGAAACATACAAAATTCACCGAGTCTAAATCGAACCCATGCAAGAAGAGCTTTTTTACTCCGGTACGCGGCCTACCCCGTCTTTTTGCAAGGTTTTCAAAAAACCCTGACCCTCGAGCAAAAAAACTAGAGACGCACCTCAATCAACCAAATTACGTTGTATATGGTTATGGAAAGTTTTCGTACGTGCAGCAGCCAGAATCCCACAACGACAGTAGTATTTTAATTAGCACACAAAACGCGCTCGTTATCTCCAACGTCTTAATTTTGCTTGATTTACCTCACGGCTAGATAACGCGCAGTCACATCACCGTCGATTATTAACCGCAGGTAAATTCACCTGCACAGTGATCTCTGTGATTTCGACAAACCTCGTTTTTTTTTTACTCACTCGAGTCTCTTGGGAAATAAAAAATCGAAAAAAAAGGATAGCCTAAATTCCAGTGGTGCTTTTCGTTATCGAGATGGGATGAAAGGCTTCTCTTATCACACCTCTGGGATTTAATCTAAGGTATTTAGAGCTCTTTCAAAACCACTCCTTCATCGGTTCATTTCGCCTTCTTTTTATTGTTATCGTATAAAATTCGTCTTCATTTGAAAATCTTGAAGGCAACCCCTCGAGTGTCAGGAGAAATAAAGGCGGGCGGGGTTTTTTCGACGTCTTTTTGTCGATATCTCCAGTCTGGGGCCTCCCAGGTGAAAAATGAATGGAATCTATTTTGAAGATCGTAAAATTATCTGCAAAAAAGCTCCAGACAGTCTTTTGCCTGCGATTGACCGTTTGGAAGATGTACAGGCCTAAAGTTCGGGGGAGATTAAAGAGTTTGTTGATTGATATCCTATTTCGGCCAGTATCTCACTTCCGGTTTCTCCTAGACGGAAAATGACCCGAACTGAGTTTGAAGCTCTCAAAATTCTCTACAAAAATGGTTCCGACAGTTTTCTGCACAGAATTGAAATTCAGGCCTCCTGAGGTGAAATAATTCACTGACACTTGAAGGGTTGATTTGATATGTCGAAAATCGTTGAAGCGATAGAAAAAAAATCACAAATTTGACATTTTCCTCATCACTGCTGGTCCATTCTGCAATTGGCTTTGACCTCATTTTGGTATATTCGGTTTACTTACAAATAAAAAAAAAAAAAATCAAAATTCTTGGTGGTTTGAAATTCTAAATTGCTTAACTAACATATTATTCCACATTATTCCATTATTTGCTCTAATTTTTTAATTAATTACATTAGCTTCTGTTCAAAAATGAGTCAACGCCAAAGTAGCTTTCTTAGTAAAAAAAAAAAATTACATTTTCGTTTTATCGCACCTAATAGGCACCATGAATTTCAACTAGTCCATAAAAACACGTCCCTAGGAATATAAAATCACATTTATGTTTATGACACATAACAATTGTACTTAATTTTCACTGTAGAAAAAATTCTGTTATCGTGATCCAAGTTGTGTGTGTGTACTAAAAAGAAAAAAAAAATCGGTGATAGAGGTGTATAGAGAGCACTTAGATTAAATGCCTAAAACCATAACAATCCTGTAAACCGATATCAGTATATCAAACTTCTGAATTTTCAATTTCTTTTTTTTTTCTCTTTCTTTTTATCTGCATCTTCTTATCATCCAAATCGTTCGCGAATAGTGGATTCGCGGTTCAAGCATATGATCATTGGTACAAAAGAGAAAAATCACAAGCATTCTGAATTACCGACCGAGGATACACCGGGGATGATGTTGGGTGACAGGGAAGGTAATAGACCGGATCAGACCGGAACGATTTTTCCAACAAACTGCACGACAGTTATCTACGCCATTCCCGAGGAGGAACGCGTTGTCGTTGGCTATCTAAATGAATGGATCAATGCCTACGCTTTCATATCAAGTGAGTATTACAAAAAAAAAAAAAAAAATTCTGTACGAAACCAAAAAACAAAAAAAAAGTGTTTCGGGTTTGAAAAAAGATGTCGATAACGTAGAAAACTGTCTCACCCCACCTTATCGATCGATGACACACATAGAAATATCGACCAATGGTAATGAAACTTTTTTACCGACCGTCGGAAATGAAACGTCGATAACGTAGAAAACTGTCTCACGCCACCTTATCGATCGATGTTACACATAGAAATATCGACGAATGGTTAGGCAAACTTTTTTTTTTACCTACAGTCGATTAGCCCCCTGATTATCAAAGAACTCTGCGTCATTAGCAGTCGGTAATGTCGAATGCTGTTAGCAAGAATCTGCTTTATCTGTAGAGGATTGATTTTCTTGAAAATGGTATTAAATATATTATTACCTTTATAATATAATAGAAAAATTATAGGCTGAAATTCTGCTATTTTTCTTGCATCTTTATTATCGTTGAATTATCGCAATATAACAGATTCTTTAAACGTACTAATTTTATTACGTTTTGGTAATTGAATTAAGTACTCGTAGTGTTTTGCATGTGTTTGATAATTTCATTATATTCATATTATCATACTATAGTAGTAATTTTTTCGATTGATAATTTATTTTTCTCTTTATTTTTTTTTTCTTATTCTATGACAGTGATGATAAGCCTTGATGCATCTTTTTGGAAATTGATTACGATCCTAGAATGAATTCTGTAAAGATGAAATAAAAAAAAGTTTGTTAATCTCTCACGTTAACTAATCAAAGAACATTTTTTTTTTCTCTCTCTCTCTCGATTCTTAACAGAAAACCAGGAGAAATTTTATCTCTACATCATCGTCTCAGTGACGGCTGGGATTCTTCTGTTTCTTGGTCTTGTGATAGGCAGGCTTTTGGTAAGCAGACATCGGGCGAAAAGGGAGGCTAAATTTCATGCCAATAACGAGGCTTTACCAAACGGTTTCACCGACGACATATCAGAGATCGACGCTGACATTGATCTTACCACACCTGTTCCGGTACCCATGCAAGATCCGAGGTAATTTCATCATAAATCGTATTCGATTAATTATAATCAATAGAAATTTCCAGTTCTCTATTTTTTTCTATCAATTCAAGTTCTTGAGTTATGGATTGTTTAAAATTGTTTAAAATTATAAATAATTGTCTTTTCTCATCAATAAGTAACAAAAAAACTAATTAGCGATGAATTTTGATAAATTCTGAGCAGGATTTCCGATACCCAATTGGCGGAGCGTCTACACGGCGATCGTTACTACACGGATTCAAGAATGCCGATAATGGCACCGACCCCAGTCCACGGTACCCACATCGGTCACGTTCAGCATCAGCAGCACGCTAATACCCACGGGGTCAGAATCGATCTCGGGAACCACATGGTCGGTACGGACAATCTCCACACGATTCTTCGTACCGACAATAACACCAGGAATATTACCAACAAGAGCTACTACTACGGCTGACAGGAAGAGGGGGCGGCCCTCAGAGAGGGGAGGCCCCCAACCCTGAGCCCGGTACCGGAAGTCACCACCCGGAAATACTGCTTTTGAGTTTGAGGTTTTTTCCCCCACAATATTATTATTATAATTATTATTATACGATTTCAATTTTTTTTTCACACTCTATTCTTTTTTTTTTTATACTCTTATCATTTTCATCTACGTTCATCATCTGTACATAAACCTGCTTCGATTGTACGATTCTACGATTTTTTCCGCGCACTCGACTGACTATGAAGATATCTTCTCGGTTATTTTCCAGTTTCACTCTGTTATCAATTATCGAGGGCAGCTGGTATTCTTCGGAATTGAAATAAGCTACGAAGTTTTTCTTTCAATCTTTTCATTATTCTAGTTTGAAAATAAAAAAAGGTAACATTTTTCGGAATAGAATCAATGATTCTGCGTGTCAAGAAGAATTTTTCTTCTTCCAATTCTATATTAGAAAATTAGATTCTCGATCAAAATAATTTATTATCGATCAAGAAGATAGAGAGAAGAAAAAAAATCAGAAAGCCAGCGTGGATATAATTTCGAGAGCGTGTATCGATGAATTTCATTTTTTTTATTTTTATCATTGTTTTTTTCCATTCGTGGCTGGTGAGAATATCAATTTGTAAATATATAAAAGAAAGAAAAAACGTAACCATAGTGAATAAAGAATTAAATAAATAAATTTATCGCGATTAAATATGAATAGGATATATAGAATATATATAAATAAATAAAGATAACAAAAAGAAAAGAAAAAAATCTCTATTCACGTTAAAAAAAAAAATATATATATATATAGGGAAGGGAGGGAAATTGAAAAAAGAAAGTGGGAAAAAGGTTTGAGCAAAAGAAGAAGATAAAAAAGTTGAAGTTTTTTTAACCGATCTTGTGCCATTAATTTAGTAATTATCTTTACTAACGATGTATTATTATTTCCTAGGTATAATATAATAATTATCATTAATTAATATTAATTAAGCTATAAATTATTGATACGATATCGAAAAATCTCACGCCTCCTCCGTGCATAAAAAAAAATGAATATTATTTTATACAAGAAAAAAAAATTATGAATTTTTTTTTATTTCACGTTTCTTACATTTTTTTTTTTTCTATTAATTTTCAAATACATTATCCATTCAGGCGTGACGGTGTGTATGGAACATTCTACGATGAATATGTGTGTGTGTGGCATTCCAAACTGATTCTCGCAATTTTTTTTTTTTTTTTTTTTGGTCTGAATTCGAATGTTTTTTTTTCTACGATTTTTCATACTCATTAATATCCATTTTATTTTATTCTTAGACAATCTCGAATCCTTCTATATATATTTTTTTCTAAAAAAATTTTCAATACAGTTTTTGAGACTCTGTGCAAAAAAATTAAGAGTAAAAGTAAAACAAAACTGTAAATTTTTCAACGATATAAAAAAAATAAACAAAAATTTATAAATTCAGATTTTATCCAACTTTTGAGATAAAAGAATAGAAAAACAAAAAAGAAAAAAATTACTCTCATCATTTTTGTACGGATTTTTTTTTTCTAGATTCTATTACAGAATTAAATTAACAATAATTTTCTCTATCTTATTTTATAACGCAGAATTTGAATTGAAATGAACAAAAAAAAAATTGCTAGGAGTCAGTTGGAATGAAAAAAATGTGCTATGTATAGAATAATGATTGTAAAAACTGTTAATTATAAAAAAAAAAAAAAAACGTAAAAAAGAACGAATGGAGAAACTCGGTACCAAAGATATAAAATTATATTCATGTTGAAAGAATTCTTTTTCAACGGAGTGCCTGATAATTTAGATTAAAAAAAAAAAAAAAAAAAAAAAAAAAAATTAAATTAAAACAATTAAAATAACGATTTTTTCATTTCCACGATTCTCAAAACTCGAAATTTAATTAAAAGAATAATTAAATTTTTTTTTTTTTTTTTATTAATATTCTTTCTCACTCAAAATTGTATTAAATCGATACAATAATATAATTCAGAGACAGATTCGTGGATTGGAAGAGGAATCGAATCGAATCGATAATTAGGACTAAACGATAATTTGAACTCGAATGATTAATTACAGGATAAAAAAGAGAAGAAAAAATATATATAAAAAATTGAAAAATAAATAAATAAATAAATAAATAACTATAGATGCATAATTATAAATATAAGAGTAAATCTTTTCTATGAAAATAATGAAAACCGTTATAATTAAGTAGATATATAAATTAATTTAGGTATATACATAAAATAAACATATAGCGATTATGAAAATCGCTGAGTATGATAATATCTCATCGTCAACCAAAAAAAAAAAAAAAAAAAAATGTTAATTTTTATTGAGTACTTAAAAACAGAAGCAAAAAAAAAAATAAAAAATAGTACATGCTGTAAATAATAATGTAAAATATTATAATTGATTGATTAATTGATTATCGATTATCAAAATGGTATAAAAAAAAAGTCAAAATATAATTAAAACTCAAAAATGTACCGTCTATATTTTTTTCTCTGTAAAAAAAATGAATTTATTTCTATATTTGATACAAGATCGAGAATTGTATATTGAATAATTTTGATTTTTTATTCTATATTTCATATATTAACACGATAAAAGACAATTTAGAAACTATAATTAACAGAGTGAAAGTTTACGTTAATTTTTAATTAAAGTGACATCGGTGAAAAGTGTACGTTTATATTAATGAGAAAAAAAAAGGAAAAAATATGAAGAATCGTGGTTCCAGAATTTTCAAAAATTCGCCTCGACTGACTTTATTCGGTATTAAAGAACTTATATCTAGGACGTTGAAATATTATTGTACTGTATAAATTCTCTGTTGTTATATATCATAAAAATTCAAGAAGCGGAAAAACGAGAGCGAGATGCTGAGAAGATGAATAAAAAAAATCAATAAAAATATATTAAACATTGTCATAAAAATAACGAGACTCCAAAATCAACATTTTTTCGATCATAAAAAAAGCCTTTCATCTTTTCGGGGGATGAAATCTTCCCCTTTTTTATAAACAAATTCGTCAATTGATTCGACCAGTGAATAAATAACGCAATTCAAAAGTTCGAAGCTCTGTCTAATAGTTTACCGGCTCATATTTCCACGATGTAACTCATATCGATCAATTAGCCATCGCAAAAACTCCTCTACTTTTCTTTCGTTTATTTAAAGACCGTTAATTTAAACTTTTCAACTTCTCTATGCGAGCACAAACATCGTGGAGCTTCGTTACCAGTTCAATTAATACGGCCTCTGATTAGATGCTGACTGATCGATGAAAAGTGGAAGTTTCTCATCCTGATATTCAGATACAAGGGAAAAAATTCAACTTATCTACTCAATCACGTCTCTTGGATTATTATACAGGTAAGTTACACCCTGGGGGTGAATCAGTGGTCAAATATAGCGGATATATCAAACGCCCTTAGCTTGTGAAACTCTTACGATCATTAAACATTCTTGAAATCGATAGGATCCACCCAAATTAATTTTTTAGTATCATAATTGCTTCGAATTTCGTGGGATTTTGGAAAATTAGACCATTTCTTGTTTTTTTTCTACGTTCAATCGAATTATGACGAATTTTATGGAAGATTGAGAATTTGTTTTGCGATTCTGGATTCAAATTTTCATAGATTTTGGAAACATTGTCAATTTTTATTAAAGGTTCTAAAAGATTTTTTGTGAGTTCGTAAAATTTGAATGCCTTTGTGATTGTCATTCTTAATTTTGAGATTTTTAAAAATTTTTTGGATCTTCGTCAGGTTCTTATAAAGTTTTTGTGAAACTCTTTGATTCAAAATCGGCACATTTTTCCTAAATAATTTTCTAGACTTGTATATTTTTTTTTCTTCAGATCCTGTGGAAGATTATACTGAAGATATTTCCTCTAAGAAATTTCAGCAACAAAACGATTAATTTCCCGGGTCCCATACTTTCAGTCACAGTTGTTAATTATAATGAAAAATTGTCGAACGACTCCTGACGGATTATTTCGACGAAGCGTTATTAAACTTATTTTTCATATCCGAGTATACTTGGCTGTCAAAAGCCGGGTATTTACTTTGCTTCAAGCTCAAAGCAACCTATATTTAATGTTTTAGTACGCGCAGGACAAATCGCTCGATTAAATTTTACATGCGCGCGAGATAGATAAGCCTGATAAACATGCGATACGAATATGTGGATGAAATTACTTCACTGCAACGACAAATCCACCGACAGGTAACAAAATGCGATTGTATTAGTTCCGTTTTTTTTTTTTTTTTTTTTTTTTTACACATAAATATCGAAAATCGTGGAATAAAATTTGATGACCTTTTTTCAATAGTATTCCGTAAATAATTTTGTGAAATCTTCTAAAATCTATGTAATTTCATAAAGTATTTTTTAATTCTATCTTCTTTCTTTTTTTTTCAATCATGACTCAATTCCACTTTTAAATTTTGAATTTTAATATGAGTTTCGTGAATCTTTGAAACTTGTGAGCAAACAGCTGCTCCGGCTATCGTGCTTCTCGGCAATTAACTGTATACGACGAGAAACGTATTAATCAAAAACGTCATGTTCACTCGTAATTATTGAGCGAGTGTAGAGACGGCCTGACTCGCATACGGCGTCGACGACCTGGAATGAATATTTTTATACATTTTTTTGTTCTCTTCTTTTTTTTTATTCCATAAAAATTGACAAAAAAATCGTCCAAACGGATTCCTTTTACCCTTTTTTTTATAACGAGTTTTACGAGATTCAATTATTCGCTCCGCTGATTATCGGCTTAAGCTTAGTTTCTTTAAAATTTAATTATTAATATTATTGTAATTCAAATATTATAATTAACGATCATTAATTATCGTCATGGGGTCGAAGAATAATAAGATAATCTATTTCATCATCACGTTAGTGGGATAATTTTTTCAATTTAAATTCTTTGTTGAAAAACAAAAATTATCACATATGATGCATATTTTTGTATAAAAAAAAATTGTGAATTTCGATTGAAATTTTTTTTAAGTGTGTTGCAGTTGCCCCTATAGAAAAACAATACATTTTTCATGCTGAAAAATAAGGCATTTTCGAAATTTATTATATATACAGCGTCCGGAAATTTACCTGAGGTAAAATTTGCAGGAATTAATTTAGACGCGAAATTTCACGATGCAGGTTTTGCAGCGATCAATTTTTATATATAACCACTTGCATTGAAATTGCAATCTATAGAAAAGCTTCGATGCTAATAATGCCACCAGCTCTTTAATATTTGAGCGATAAAACTCTACTGTTGGTTCTTTTTTTTCCCTATTCTTTTTTTTTTACCTTCTTATACCTTATCGTATTCTAGTTGCCCTTCTTTTATAGATTATCATGCCTCCGTATACCTATGCTAATCTAGGCCAGGAGGAGAAAAAAATTATCACTGTATAGTGATAACGCGATAACAATGTCAAGTTTATCATATCAATTATTTTTTATCGATAATTAATTCTTTTTTTTCCTCTTCTTACAATCTTTGATTTCTTTAAAATTTGGATCGATATTGTTTCATCGTTTCTTTTGTTTCGAACCGTTAATCAAAATGAGGTTCAAACAAAAAGACCGAAAATATCTACCTAATTTTTGTTTTTTGAAATTGAAAAAAAAAAGAGAAAAAGAACAGGAAATTCGATATTTGAGAAAAATGGCACTGCGAAAATATTCAGTACAATTTCGAAAGGGATTCAAATTTCACAGAGAACAGAAAATTGATAACGAGGATAGATACGTTTTTTTATTTTTTATTTCATTTATTTTATTTACTGACTCGATTTGATCGTTCCTTCCTAAAAAATGAAGACGTCGAGTGATGAATTCGCACACACTAAGTTTTTTTTTATATTGTAGATTTTTTTTTTCTTCATATCAAATTTAATATCAATTCTTATAACATTTTTTTACGCGTCAGCTGGCACTATGAAGACTCAAGTCTGTTAAATCCGGAGCCAATTCTTCGAAAACACTTGTAAATTCTATTACACAAAACCACTTCGGCTCTGTGCCAAAATCTTGATATAAAATATATAAAATATATCGCGGACGATATTAAAACCCGAGGATTGAACGATAAGACACGATTTGAAAACCACAGATTCTGCAATTTTAGATTCATGTCAGTATTAGAATTCTAAATAAATTAAAATTAATTAATTAATTAATTTTGTTCCATTTTGTAAAATTCTGATAATTTTCTATCTCAAATTCTGTGAAATCTTATATAACATTGTGATTATTAGTCACAAAAATTGTGATCTTTTGAGGATTTTAACTTTTTTTTTAAACTTCAAATCAATCAATTGAATCAATTTTCATTTGTAAAATTTTCTTATGAATCTTTGTAATTGTAAAAAAAAAAAAAAAAATGTGATTCTCTTACAAATTTACTGAGATTTCAATTAATCGATTTCAAATCAATTCTCATCCCTTAAAATATAATAAAAAAAAGATATCAGAAAAAAACGTGTCCTTTGTAAAATGTTGTAAAGTTTTTTTTTTAATTCTACTTTTCTATTTTAATTCTGTTAGATTCGTGTTTATAAAATTGTATTTCACTTTGTGATAATTTTATCACGAATCTTGTCAAGTTTTTAAAAAAATGTTATCATTCTTTGAGAAAATTGAATGGAAATAGAAATTAAATGAGTCAATTTGACACTTTTTTCTGTTTTTTTTTTCTGCAATGATGCATAAAAGGGTTGAAAGATTCCTCGCGGGGTCGCGAGCCACGACTGTATATTGTGGTGTTGAATAGGTATAGTATAACGGGGTCGATATTTCTTCCCCGAGGCTCACGGCCTCGGGCGACACTCCTGTCAGCTTCGTCCCTCGCTACCTCAGTCCTCATTCGGCCCTCCAGCCCTCCAGCCCTCCAGCCCTCCCCTATTTCCAGCACCTTTGCTTTTTCCTCTGTATATACACCTACCTACCATTTTCTCTTTTTATCCTCTTCCCATTTCCGTTACCTGAAGAGGTGAGACGAGACGCTACGAGGTTTCAAACTCTATACACACACACCAACCCTATATGAAAAAAGAAAAATAAAAAGAAGAAGAAGGAGAAGTAGAAGTAGAAGTAAAAGGAAAAAAAAGGCGGATGTAATCTGATTCACCGACACCCACGGAGACTGAGTTCCTACAAAGGTTACTGCGAAGCGGAGAGTACTGAGAAAAGACCTAGAGATATACCTTAGACTCACTTGAATAGCTAGGAAAAATCTTATTCACCCGAAGTCTTTATGCTTAATTGCGAAACTGATAAGAGGATACAGATTTTCAATTGGGAGATTTTTTAATTCCTTCATTCTGTAAAATTGATCAAATTTAAGTACAGTTTATAAAGTAACTAATTTTATTCATAATATGGGTACTTGGGGTAGAAAAAAAAAACAGTGAGAATTGTTCGAGATATATTAGAGCTTGAATTGATAACGCTCGATAAATTTGGGACCACTTACCTATTAAATTAAAACCTGATAATTGGACTTGAAATATTCCGAAAACACAAGACAATTAGGATAGCACACAGACTTTTTTCTGTCCCCCCAACAGCTGATTAAATTGTACCGAACTTTTACTGCTCTTCAAAAATTCTAGTGATGCTTACGATTCGAATATGGAATCAGATATTTTTTTATAGTAGATCATCGAGCACTCTAATTATATTATTTCGAACCCCGATTATTCAAGTTCGATCGATACTATTGATACTGATAATTCTGCGAATCATAATTTATGTACACATTTTTTTTTATATTCCAAAATTTTGCGAAATAATTAGAAACAAAAAAAAAATTGTTCTTGGAAAAAAGAATTTATTTTTATTTTTATTATTATTGTTATTTTTATGAATTTTAATGGAAGTAACACACGAACGAACGAAGGTAGGCCGGACCCACGGCTCAAGTAGTAAGAGCAATGGTTAGTCAGACCGCGCGTTGCGATACGCGTTGGTTCCAGCACACTCGTCACTCCTCGTTAGAGTTGATTTTTTTTTCTTTCTTTCTCTTTTCATTTAAAAATTAATTACAAAACCGTGACACGTTACGGTTCGGGGGCGTAATTAACAAGTTGATATTGTGATTCGAGAGGTTTAAATTGAAACCGCAGAATTTCTCTCTCTCTTTTTCAGTTTTTTTCACTCTTTTTTCCTTCGTTCTCACACTGAAGAGAAAACAATAGCAAAAAATTCAAAGACACTCGATTAATGGATTCGATCAAATCGAAGTGGTTCTTTTTCTTTCCACAAGTAGGTATGGAGCCTCACTCAATCACACTTTATACAATTTTATGAAAAAACACGTGATTTGAGGTGAATCGTGGAAATTTTTATCCACATTCTTCTTACTTCTTGTTAACTGAGCTCATTTTTATTTTATTCAAATCTTTTGGTTCTATAATAAATATCGACAAGCAATTTCATTTGATATTTCAGTGTGATAATATTATTATTATTATTATTGAAATAATTCTGATAAAAATTGCGAAAATACCGAATCATCGATTACTCAAATCGGTATTTATTTCTCTATATATATATACAAGTAGGATACCAGTGGTTGTTGAAATTAGCCGCTTGTTATTCGTGGAATTCAGGTATTCTAATCAATATTTTCTATATCATTAAAAAAAAAAAATGAAATGAAAAAAGTGGGCGATTCTAAAAATAAGTATTACAATAGCCACGTTTCGTCGTTCTAAGCCTGCGTGATTAGGTCACATCGGCTAATTTTTACCTCATGCCCAGAGCATATTTCTGAATGAAAATACAATTTTTCTTTTTTTTTTCCTGATAAGCTAATAATTGGACTCATAAGTACATGAATCCTTTCGTTTTTCAATGAGGAAAAGAATGGCGAAAAGAAAATTCAATTCCATTCCAGAATAGTTGGTGAAAAATCCATTCGATTTTCCCAAAGTGCCGAAGAAAACTACTAAAACGTCATTTTTCAAGTTCTAGGGTTCAAAAAATGGGGGAAAACGATTCAAATAAATTTGAAAAAAAACTAATAGAGAGCGAGAAAATAATTGTATCTGATGAAGGCGACTCGGTTTGTAATTGACCGGTAATTACAGCACCGCAACGACAATACCGTGGTAATTACCCTTCAGACCCGCCAACTAGCAGCGGGAGGCAAAACCGTAGGATGGTCAGATTGCGTGCCCCCAAAAAACGAGTAAGCAATTTTCAGCTACAACAGGAAAAGCGAAAACCGCGAATAGAATAGGTCAAGTCATTAGGCTCTGAAGTTTAGCCGCTACACTTTAATGTTATAAAATATTGATCATTATCGTTATCATTATTGGAGTTGATTCTTTCTTTTTCTCTGTCTTTTTTTTTCATTCAATTTTTTTTATGTTTGTGGAATTTTCTAGAATTAGTTGAAAATAAATGGCTCACGAAATCGATAAAAAGAAGGGAAGAAGACGAAAGATAAAGAAACTTTGATAGACCGTGTGTCCAGTTTCCAGAAAACAATGCTCGTAGATCCTTTTGTCCTCTTGACAAATTGCACCCTCGTCCTCTAAATCTCGCGACAGTATTTTTCCCCTTGTCAACTGAGGATATCCAGACATTTTCTAAATTATATTATCACATTTTTTACCCTTGGAATAAGATTTTTCATTTTTATTTTTTGGTTAGTCTAATTTTCCTGTTGTTAAATTTATTCGTCAAATTTAGAACAGAGATGTAACGAGAAAATTTAGACGGATTGCCGAGGGAAATAACCTCGTCTTCCTCGAGACCTTCCTCCTCACGTTCCTATATGATTCATGAGGGTGGTGAATGGTGATGTACGGTAGATTCAGCTTATGCAAATATTATTGCACTTGAATTGCTCTGGCTGTTCGCCAGGACGTACTGGAATACTTAATTTTTCAACGATTTCACATCACCGTTCGACAAACTCACATCTGATTAAACAACCCTAAGCTGCTTTATTCAAATTCGGCGAGGATGGTAGAAAAAATTAAAAAAATACTCCACCCATCAATGATTTATCCATCTTTGGTTTTTCCTTCTTTCGTGAATCTCAAATTTGTCAAAAATCTGGGGCAGAAAAATAATTCGTAACGATCTGAATAATAAATGAGCCAATTTTCTCCAGTGTCGATGATGACGAATTGATTGGTACTAATCAGTGCATCGGATAGGGAGACAGGGTGCAGTGAGCGGTGCGTCTATCTGGTTCATTGTCTGATGGGGGTGAACAAACTTTAGCGATAACCAATGCATCAGGTGATTCAGGTCAAAGTTGTTTCCTACACGATCGTAAAAAGGCATCACCGCCCATCAACCCCATTCGTAACAGCGGTTGTGATTTTAACAGCGTTCGATAGTTGCTGTGTGTGTGTGTGGTGGCGAGTGACCCTGTTTCGAAACGATGACCATTATAAAATGGAAAAAAGAGCGAAGAAAGACAAAGAATATAGGAATTGAAGAAAGATAGACGTAGACAACGGTTCGATTATTGATGCAGTGCAGGGTTAACGCCCAAGAATTCCTATGCAGCCCCGTTTCCATTAGACCTCGTACCTCATACCTGCAGCGGATTGCGATGATGGAGAAGGAAAATGTGATAAAACGAGAGATAAAGATATGAAGTGAAGATGGTAATCGAGAGGATGTGTATCAATTATGAAGAAACGGGATATCCGTGACATGAAAAATTCGTGAAGCACGTAGAGTGATCCCTCACTGAGAAAAGAGTTTTGTTGTTGTTAACAAAGTTCGTTAACAGTTAACGAATCGTATATTCGTATATAAGCAAATATACATTTAGTCATAGCTAAGAAATCATTCATTTGAGTGTTTTCTTTGTCTCAAATAAAGATTTCTTAATAGTTAACGAATCATCAATTTCCTTAAAATTCGCGTCCAGTTATATCAGACGATCATCACGATAGTGAAATGGGGTTTCTTAATAGTTAAGAAATCTTGTATTTCTCTTCAAACCGCACCTGTTGTTTCAGCAGAACGATCATGAAGTTCAACTACGAATAGTTAATAAATTGTGCTTTTCTATCAGTGCAGTTATCCACGAATGGTGATCTTTTTTTTAGACCAATCAGGTATTGACTAACAAGTCATGTCCTAATTTTTTTTAACGTGATAAGTGACTGTTGGAATAATGTCTTCACTATTTCCACCGAAAAAGATAGGGCATGCCTAAAATATGCTGCCCAAACAATGCCCAGGAACGGGTTCGCCTCGAGCTTAGAATGATGCGCCTCACGTCGGTGAATGTATTATGACTGGCGCGCTTTTACTCGCGAGACTGTAGCTAGAGTATTCAGCGCCGCTCTCGCCTCTAGCGGCAAGCGTACAGACTACTACGCACGAATTACATCAAATCTCAAACCCTCATGTAGGATTTGTTAACTGTTAATAATCTGTATTTGAGTAGACATGGTGTGATTTTTTTCTCAACCGAATGCTTTGTTTATTGCGAATACTACGGAATTTCCACAGTATTAAAACAACATGTATATTTACTTCATGTTAAGATATTCTTTGAGAGCTAACGAATATTTCGCGAAATTTTCAAATAAATGCGTTCATTTGGTATAAAGAAACTCTTTTCTCAGTGCTGAAATTTTCATGCCATTCAATTCCCTCTCGCAATAAATCTGGACTCGAATAAACCAGGCGCGAATGATCAAAGATGAAGAAGAAAAAAATGTGTCCAATTAACCTAGTAAATTTCGTTATTAAAAATTCCCCCCCGGAATTAATTCACCGGCAAAACTGCTCGTTATTTTCAAACTTTTGTTCGCGTAATATATCAGAGCTTAAAAGCGGCGTATAACGTTTTTGATGAATTAATGAGACGGTCTGAGGTTCTTTCAACGCGAGAGTCGAGCCGCTGGCGAGTCCTTTGAGATTAGGATCTTTATCGCATTTCGCATTATACCAATTTCCATTATGAAAGCGGATCTTGAGATTGGTTCGTCGGCGAAAGCTCATCACCGCATCGACTGTAAAAGCTCTCTTATTCAATTTTCGAAAAAAAAGGATACAAAAAAAATCTCGCAGAAATATCTTAGGGGCCCGATTGGGCTTCCCGACAACTTGGGGCATGTTAGGGCAGCCCTTAATTTATCCCGATAAAGATTTTTCTGCACGCAATTAGTGTCTGAGAATCTAAATTCACGTGGACAAATTTATGAACGAATCAACGATGAGATACGGAGCGTTGAGTGAGAAGTCCCACAAAAGCCGTTGGATGGCGCGCTTGTTGGGTGAATAGTGACGTCACGGCGTGGCGGGAAAGAGAGACGATTTCAAACTTCGGATCGACGATATTATATAATATTTGAGATTGACATAATAAATTCCAATGGTTATTCGTCGCTCCTAATATTTTTGAAAAACTTCAATAAAGAGAACCTTGAATTTGGGTTATTAAATTCCTGGAATTCGAAGGATCGAAAATTCCTTGATTGAATGTAGAGTTTTTTGGGTCACTGAAAGGGATTCGAGGGATGGAAATAAAAAATTCAAACATCACGGATAAATTATTTTTTAACTTTCAGCGAAAAGTGAAAGGTATTGTAATCACTACGAAAATGAAAAGGTGAGTTTTCACCAGATCTCTACGTTTTAAGGATATTTATGTGATCTGATTTTTGTCGGGGCGATATCTCGAGAACCAAGTCGCGGATTTTGACCAAATTGGGCTCAATCGACGCGGTTCTTCCAACCTTAGGACTGATTAGATTTTGGCTTTTCATTTGAATAACGAAATTCTAAAAAAAAAATACAATATAAATCACGATATTTTGAGAACGGATCAACAGATTTGAATGAAAATTGGTACCCAATAGTTTTTTAGATCGCTGATAACGAATCTGAAGTCAGATTTTATAAATTGAAAATATCGAAGTCAATCTACTCAAATGAAAACCGGAAAAAAAATCGAAATCATATAAAAATTGGCTGAGGTCAAATTTGTAAAAAAAAAAAAAAAAGACTGGTTCATATCAAGCCAAATTATGCTTGTCTTTTTTTCTCTCTCTCTCTCTCTTTAAATTAGGATACATAAAATTCTAGTATATAGGTAATATATCGTCCTGCTACAAACGTTCCTATTATTTATTATACAAGTTTTACGTCGTCACGGGGCGGGAGGGGTGACTCTGCCCGTCGTCGACGACTCGCCGTTACCGGCGAATGTCGGCTTCGATCAATCCCTTCAAGGTCTTTACACTACTCGGTCAGACGAGAGAATTTATATACATATACATACATATATATACGAATAAAATGAGAAATCCTCAACTGCAGGTTATCGGGCGAGGATCAAGACTAGACTATATTAGACATTCGTTAAATCTGTAAGAGCTTTAATTATCCTAGTATCTTCAAAATTATTTGAAAAACAAAAAAAAAAAAACTTATGTCAAAATTTTTCCGGAATGTTAGTTTTTTTTTCTTCTTTGATTTTAATGTGACCAAAAAATATATATATATATAGTCTACTGAAATTTAATGAGGAAACTACGATTATATGGATGAATAAGGGTGGCTCAATTCGTTGAAGGGGGGGGGGGGGGGATGAATTAAACACTGTAATTATCTATAAAGGCCGCAGAACTCTCTCTCTCTCTCTCTCTTTATCTTTCTTTTGGTGTTATCAGCAAACGGTTTCCTCATTTGAATGCGTCTCACCCCCTGATTTTTTAATAACAACTCTTACCCCTTACCTTACCTTACCTTGATCGTAAAAAAGTTGTCGTAAATTTCCTCCTGGGGCGTGGGATCAGGATCGTGTAGGAAATTTTCCATCAGTTTTGTACGTTTTTTTTTATGAAACAAGAATTTCGCGGTAATAATGGAATTGAAAAACTAAATTTCTCTTAGAAAGTTGATCGATTTACTTAATTTACTTGACTCGAATAAATTTTTATTTATTTTTTTCATACTGGATCAAAGAAATTTCAATTTGATTCAATGACACTTCATTTGACTCTAGAATACATATTTAATACTTGATAATATACTTGAACAATTCATTTACTTGGTGATAAGAAATTGTTTTTTGTCATCAAAAATTAGAATCGAAAGTTTCTTTTGAATTATTATATATGATTTTTTTTTGTGTGTGGAATTTTCATGAATTTATCTAATAATTGAAATCATAGTCAAATTAAATACTCAGAGGAGAAATTTTTTTCTTGACAATTTGAGAAAGAATAAAAGTGATCTGATAATGAACAGAAAAAAATTGATTTTTAATAATTGTGGGGATAATTTGATAGATGGGGGGAATCAGATTTATTTTTTAATTTAAAAACACCATAGTTTTTTCATTTATTATTATAGTCAATATATCAACTCGTACGTCACTGCTTACAAAATCAGGAATCTCATGTCGTTATTTATTTAATAATTATTATTTCCTTGTCTCTAATATTTATATAATTTATTATTATATCTATATATATATATGTATATATTTATAGCATAGTTCATAGCATATACTATAATTAATTAGGGTTATACATTATACCTATACGTATAATATAAATAATTATTTATACATCTCGGCGAATATTATATTAATTCATTTATTTCACATAATCGCAATTTAAAAAAAATCACTACTCATATGACAAACATATATGTAACTGAAATGAATCGATAATTAAATTTTTTCTGGTGATATCGCGAGTACGTATTTCTCATTAGGAGAAAAATAGTTTTATTTCAGGAATCTAAACGAGTCGAGGACTTTACTTCTGTTTTTTCCTCTAATGAGTGACGATCAGAGAATTTTTTTCCATATATTCTTGTAAGACACTTTTATTCAGTAGCTATGGAGGTAATGGGAAAATGATACTATTATTATTCAGGATTTTTTTTTTTGTTAAATATTCATTGATAATAAATTTTTTCTATAATCGTTTTAATTTTTCTTATTTTTTTCCGAATTCTGTAAGAAACAATTCGACGCAAACACAAAATTTTATTCAACGACTCAAAATCTAAATCATCAACTATCGCAATTTGCAGGTAAGAAATATAGTATACCTACAGATGAATTTTCAACGGTTTTGGTTACATTTTTCTTTTTTTTTTTACATTGTTTATAATCATTATTATTATGTTTCCTGTTTTCTATGACGAGCGATTATAAACTCCCACCAGTAATCACGCGTGTTTATTTATAATTATTTCATTCTATATTAACACCAGTCAAATATTAATCTTCCTATACGAATATATATATTTAAATATATACGATTATATATATAACAATTTTTTTTTTCAAACCAAAGTTGAAGGTTTTTTTCATTTTCTTTATTCAATCCTTTTTTTTCTGTGTGTAATTATTATTTTCTTTATCGTGAACTTTGGGAATGAAAAAAAAAGAAATCCTTTCCTCAATTTTTTTTATTTCGTATCTATTTCGTTATATATATATTTATCTATTTTATTTATAGTATTTATATCATTATTATTATATATATATGTATATTGTTTCTATATAAAAATTCGAACCCTCTGCATTTAGGCCAGCTAAACTTGTCGTCATCGGGTTTAAACTAATTCTGATGAAAGTTTTTTTTTTTTCATAAATAACTTCGGACATATTAGTCAACTTTTCTTTTTTTTCTGTTGGTTTTAATTTTTCCTTCTTTTCTTATTATAATTAATGTCAATATCCTTCGTATTATATAAGTTTTTTTTACCTAAATTCTAAAACTGATTAATAATATACATATTACAGTTAAATATTTATAAGTATCGTTACAGATACATAAGTCTAATGTACTAAAATAGCGCCTACACCTTTTTTTTTTTAATACCATATTTTTAAGCCATTTGATTGATTGAACTGGTTTTTTTTTTTTTTATTCTTCTTTTAATATCGATGGGGCAGAAAATTCGGGAAATTATATAATTTTCGTTTATGTGTTTTAATATATTTTATCGATAAAATCAAAGAATAAAAATTGATGAATCTTTCATCTTTTTTCTAGATCCTGTTTTATAGAATTATATATAATTCTTATCATTATTAATATTTGTGTAACAATTTATTTTCTCAATTTTTTATTTATTTCTATACTATTTATATTAGGTGGTATTTTATGTATTCTAACTTTTTGGTACGATAAGCTCAAGACGTGACACATACGTGCATTATACAAATTATCAATTTATTTTGTTTATTTATTTCATTTTTTTTTTTGTTTCGTGAATATATTGGTCAGAGCTATTTTTTTCATTTCATGGATTGGAAATAAAAAATCCAAAATGACGCTCAGCGCCTTAAATTTATACCAATTTGAATTATTATTCATTTATTCATTTATTTACTTATCGATCTTAACGCGGCTTTGATTGGATTTTGATTCGCCGTCAATAAAGTTTGTCTCTTTTTTTTTTGTTTTTAAATCTCGTTTGATTTGATTTGTTCGCGGTCTGGCAGTGCCGATGTCGATTAATGATTGAAAGCAGTTTCTCTTATTTTCTTATCAGGTTTTCTGAAAATATATTTTTTTTCTTTCCCTTCTTAGTACCGATTATTTTCCCGTATAATTTGATTGATTCAATTGATACAGCTGCAAGAATAATTGATAAAATATTCAATTTTTTAAAATTATACGTAATTAAAGAAATTTTATATTCTTCTCAGGATTTGATTAGAGCTAATTGAAGCAAAAGCAATTCAGTTTCCATAATATATATATATATCATATAATTTTGATTATATAATTAATATATTGATATGCTTTCGATTTTGAATAGCAATAATTAGTATTTCATTTTTGCATTTTTTGTCTCTCTTCTGTCTCAATTGCGTGTATATATATTGTGATGAATAATTATTTCTGCCATTTTTAAAATTCTCGTGCTAATTGACGCTAATTAGGACGTTCTTTAATAATTAATTTTTATTCTTTCTCATCCTTTTCTTCTTATTTGATTCAATCAGAATTATTATAATATGCAACTGAGTGATTTCATAAATAATTAACAAAATAAGTGACATAAATTTTGGTCAATATAATATCGTTCATCAAATTTTTAATAATCAATTGAAAATCGTCCAATTAAAATACCTCAAACAAAAATATATATATATATATATTCATAGAATATAAAATAATATTCTATGTATCCAATTTCGCAACAAAAAAAATTTCTAATAATAAAACATGTCGCCTATATACAATATTTATTTTATCTATAATCCAAAACCGATCAGTTTATCGACCCTATTTTTAGTTCCTATGTATAGAAATTCAATATGTCGCGAGGACATTAATTTTGCTACAGTCATAAAAAAAGAACAAAAAAAAAAGAAGAAAGAAAAATACACATATAAATATTGTCGTGGTTGACGTAGGGTGAATAAATTTTTTTTGTTTTTTCTGGATGGAGGGAATATATATTATATAATATTACTATATAACCATATAAAGAAAATGTCAAATGCGAAAACTGCAATTACTAAACGCGTGGCTGGCGTCTATATACATTAGTGGGTTAGGGGTGTAGGGTGTTTCTATTTTTAAACATGACTTCGCATTATTTCATATACATGTCATGTATGTTGAAATGATTCTTTTTTTTTATATCTTTATCTCTTTACTGTTTGTCGTTTTTTTTCTTCTTTTTTTTACCCCATTCATGTCTTCAAACCCGAAAATGTGGTGCCCTAAGTGTATTGTCGCGTGCACTAGGTAGTTAATTTTTCTGTTTTCATTTTTTTTTTCATTTTTAATTACATGTAGGTAAGTAACTATCTTTGTTTAAATTTGGACACTTTCGTGTACCGTCCGTTTATATTTAATATTATACATTCCCGCAGGAAAAAAAAAGGAAAAAAATATTTTCTTTTCTCTATTATAATAATCAGATAAAATTGAAATTGAATTCTATCAAATTTTACACATACTCTCATGACAGGATATTATTTTATCGAATTTTATCTGATCATATAACAAAAACTATAATAATAAAAACTAAAAAAATTATTATTATTATTATTATTATTATTTCATTATCTTAAGATAGTTAATCATTGTATTCACTTTTCTTTTATTTTCTGTCTGTATATCAATATTTTATTTCATTCGTATCGTTTTAATTCAATTTTTAATTTTCATACGTTTATTAATTTTCTATTTATATTCATAGTACATTTATCGCAGTTGATAGTTATTTCCTCATTCTATGTATAATATATTCTAATATAGTACATATATAGTTTATCAGGATGTAGAAAATAACATCCAGGCCATTTTTTTTCGTTTCTTTCCTATCATTTTTATACACTTTTATTACAATTAATATAATCAATCATCGTTCTCATTATTATTTGGCGCGATCTTTGAATCTAGGTCACGTGATTTATAACGCTTTGATGACTACATGACGTAAACTGTAATTAGACGCCTAAATGATTTTCTTTTTTTTTTCATAAAACTGATCGCTTGAACTAATTAGGCTGTTGATTTTTCAGGGTTTTTTTTTTCTTATAATCGTGAGTAACTAGAACCTTTGCAGTGTCTTTTTTTTATATATATAAATGTGTTAAGAATAATAATAAAACTCAAAATATATATACAAACATTTTTTTTTTTTTAAATTGGTTATTATATAATTATTGTTATCTAAAACATAATATTTTTCTATCTGTACCCGCAGATTTAAAAATATACTGTCAAACAGCATATAGAATATTAATTTTTTTTTTTTTTTTTTTTTTTTTGACTTTTCTTGTTATTCGGAAAATATAGTGATTTTGAATTTATATTGAACAACGCAAGATATGTTTTATTTTCAGATAGATCTTAATAATCTCAAGATTTTTTGCACTGCGATTATCTTCTTTTCTTTCATTATTGAATATTATATAAATTATAATATCACAAAAGTATTTTCATTCGATTAAAAAATATTTTTTTATGTCTGCCACAATTGAAGAAAAAACCTATACATATATATTATTACTTATTTTTCTCTCCATTTCGGAACGAGTTTCGTTTTTGTTCAACTTTTCTATATAGATTTTGCGAATATTTTATATTTTCATAGCCCGAGGCAAAACTGCAGACCAGAAAAAAAATAGGGAAAAAAAAATGTAAAACCTCAAACCTCGTTTCATTTTTAGACTTTCGGACGGTCGATTATCGCCCACGCTTTTATAAACCTATATATAACTCTACGTATACTTTTTTTTACCTCTACTGCAGACTTGGCAATCTATATTAACTTTCATATATGCGAAATATTGTTCACGAAACGAAAAAAAATCGAGGGTAATAATATTAAATTGCAAAGCTTTTTTTTTCTCATTCTCTTTGTCGTAATTAGCTTATAGCGTTAATCAAATTGCCTAAAACCTTTCTCTGATTATTTATCTCATTCACTTTCAAGCCAGCTGTGTCTGAACTGTCTCAATAATGAATTAGAATTATCAAAAATTGGATCGTTGAAAAGAAAAAAAGATAAAGCTTCATTTCACCGACGATAAGCTTTTTTGCAATCTTATTATTCACGAATGTAATAAATAATTGAATTATAAAACCAATTATTCAATACTTGATGTGAAATTTCATCTTTTGTTCTTCGTACAATCGGATAAAAATTAACACATAATTTTATGTAATTTTATCTGATGATATAAGAGAAAAAAAATCTTTTTTTTTCCTTGATTGATTTTGTTAATTAAGTGTTTCGTTAATTGAGATAATTATCGACGAATGCATGTAATCAGTAGAAACTGTATCGATTTGGTCCATCGTCAGTCAAGACACAGCACCTATAAACCTAAGTACTATATTACTATAATTAATTAATGTGTAGTATGAAAGTTTTTCCGAAACTTTCGAAGCGTTTTATCAATGGTTAATCAATTTTGTCAACTAAAATTCCACCTTATTCGTGCGACGATAATTATTGATTGAGGGAACCAGTACAGCGTGATTCAACAAATTATCCATACTCCAAAAATCGTTGATGTCTTATCAAAAGTTGATTACAGATCGAAAAATTGACCTTTTCAAAAATCACTTGTCGTAAGGTTTCAGGATTCGCTTATGAGCAAAAGAGTGACTAGATTGTCGCTAAATTTTGATAACTGACCGTAACTTATCACAGGATATTTTTTTCTCACTTTCCCTCATTCACACGATGAAGAATCGCTCTCCGAAAAAAATGAAACGTCGAGAGACATAATCGGATCAACGGTGTGTCTGAAATCTTACGACAAGTGATTTAGAAAAAAAAGTCCATTTTTCTATGTGTAATGAAATTTGGATAAGATATTAATGATTTTTCGAGTAGTAGAATTTGAAAAAAAAAATCGGAATAACAAGAAAGCGTACACCAGGGTCTTGTAATTCCCCAGTTGGTAGCGTTTCAGAAAGCCTGCGGATTAGCGTGTTGGGTACTCTGGACCCTAAGTACGGGGTACAACGGTAACACACTCGTTTATGACTTTGGGGTATTGCGAGTGGGTAGTTGGAGATGATTACGTGCGCGAGACAGTCGCAGAATCGCTTCGACATTGTCACAATACATGATAACAAGGACCAAAATACAACGAAAATGAAGGAAGGTCCTATAAATCGGATTGTGACGTCGCCAAAACGCTCTCGGCCGTCTCCTCGTGACGTCATAACGGTCTCGTTACGTCACCGCATTCGCATTGCGGCACATGTCCTCTCCGATCGACTCTGTTACTTATCGAATGATCGCTGAAATAGAGAAGGAAAATGAATACAATTAACGAATATGTCGATTCAAATTCATATTTCAGATAATAACAACGAGAACTCGCCTATTTTCACTATCCCACTATCCTCGGCAATAAAACCCGCGCAGATCGCTGCGCGCGCAACTTGGTTGAATAGCCGAGTTGGTGGAATAAGTAAATGTCGAATAGGCGAGGTTTTTATAATTCATAATACGGAATCTAAAAGTGAAGCACTCCGAAAATTGGAGTACATAATAGATTGTAAGACTTCAAAACTTCATAGAATCTCAAAGAACTTGATTAGAATTCATGGGACTCTGAGAAATTCAGGGACTTCTTGGGACTTCTGAGGATCTCAAGCTACTTTTTGGGAATTCCTATGACCTCAAGGGAATTTTTTTCGGAGTTCTTAGGACTTC
Source organism: Euura saliciscinereae (assembly GCA_018420115.1). NCBI lineage: Eukaryota > Metazoa > Arthropoda > Insecta > Hymenoptera > Tenthredinidae > Euura > Euura saliciscinereae. Next base: position 50,524 of record JAFFZH010015936.1, read on the forward strand.
AGGGACTTAAAAAACTCAAGGGGCTTCTTGGAGCATTTTGAGACTTTTGGGGAATGCCTATGACCTCAAGGGAGTTTTTGGGACTTCTTGGGACTTCAGGGATTACAAAGACTTCGAGAAATTTCGAAGAAAGAATTTCAAATAACTTCATAAGATTTCTTGGGACTTTTTGGGACTTCAGGAACTTGAAAAACTTAAAGGGACTTTTGGGACTTGTTAGGACCTCATCGGACTTCTTGGGACTACGCAGGGACTTCAGGATTACAAAGTCTCCATAAGAAATTTCGACGAAAGAACTTCAAATAACTTCATAAGATTTCGTGGGAATTTTTGGGACTTCAGGAACTTGAAAAACTTAAGGGGACTTTTGGGACTTCTTAGGACCTCATCGGACTTCTTGGGACTACAGGGACTTGGAAAACTTCTTTGGACTTCTTGGGACTTCAGGGATTACAAAGACTCCGAGAAATTTCGAAGAAAGAACTTCAAACAACTTCATAAGATTCGTGGAACTTTTTGGGACTTCAGAGACGGTTGTTCAACCACTTTAAGAGTGCGGACCTGATCTTCTGTGAAATTAAATTCCAGATTTACCGGATTCCACACGGGAATATTGAGCAATCAGACATGAATGGTAAATTGACAGTATGAATAAATTACACTGGGCGTTGTGGAACGATTAAATTTTACTGTGAGACCACAAGCAACCCTAAGCAATTCTCTGCTAACCCAGTAAACCTGGTCTGAATCATGGTCCTAATTCTGGGGGCAGGTCCCGAGGGTTGCCTCAGACCACGACCACGGTTTTAGGTTCAAGATATATAAATGTATATTCCACCATTACCCCGAGGGTTCTTGTAATTCGCTTGGACGGTGTGAAGATGAAAAAAGAGGGACACAAACACACGTGAACAGTTTTTTTTATTTTCACAAACTAGCTGTTTACACCCTGCAGCGATGTAACTTACATCCTTATCAATTATGGAATGGGAAACTTTTTTTTTTATTTGAGTGTTAAATTTGTATCCATTTACCATTTTAGTAAAATTCATTTCTCAAATTCGATGACTATATATGGTACACAATTGTGTAAAATTCTAGTAACGTCTAGTAAATTCACGATCATTTTTTACAGTCTGGTAATTAAAAAGGTTTTTTTCTTGGGTTGAGTGAAAAATGTATCTAAAAAGCGCAGGGTTTTGCTTAATCCTGATAAATCACTGTACGTTGGGACCTCGGTTATAATCCATTCCACTGCACAGTTCAACAATGAGGCTATTGTTGCTGGTATATAGGCGAAGGATATAACATAAGTGCATGCATATAGAGAGCTTTTGTGTGTTTTCATCAATGCTTCATCTCTTCGGTATAATAGGTATACTGAGTATAAGTCTTAAGAATATTTCATATCCTTTATCCCAGGATATAAGGATTCTTTTATATTGTATAACAAGTGCATAAAAATTGGGGCTCTGCATGCCGGCTTAGCGGGACAAAGAGGTTAGCTTTGCGCGCGTGCGCAGTACACAATTTTTGGCCCTTTTTGGCTTGCTACTATCATACAGACTCATTTTTTTTAACACATTTATTCATCATTTATGGATCATTTTTTATATTGGGGATTCTCTTCTTGTTGTTGACCGCATGGGACACAATAGCAACATATGTATACAGGGTGAATTCCAACCGACTCGTTGATCTGAAGTTCGCTGGAATCGAAAAATGAGCATTCGAACGTTTTGATTGGTTCAGAAATGTCTGAAAGCTTGTTTCACGATTCTAGCCAACTTCAGGATCAACGGAGCGTTAAGAATTCACCCTGTATATTGTAAAAAAAGCTCCCGACAATCAATAACGGTTGTTCTTTGTCAAAAGCTATATGAAGACGACATCGAGCCGTGGACCGTAACCTCAGAATTTAACCTTGTGGTCGATAAAGGGCGACCAGCTTATACGGGCTTTGGTCTCCAGATTTGATATTCCTGAAAGGTCATAGAATTGTTACCGAGTAATGAACCGAAAATGAAGAGTTGAGCTTTCACTAGATCTCAACGTTTTGAGGTTTTTTTCGATATCTCGAGAACGAGTGGACGGATTTTGACCAAATTGGACTCAATCGACGCGGTTTCCCCGAAATCAGAACTGATTAGATTTTGGCGAGAATCGGTTCAGTACTTTCAGAATTATTTAAATAACAAAATTCTGAAAAATACAATAAAAATTACAATATCTTGAGAACGAATCAACGGATTCAAACGAAATTTGGTACCACATGGTTTTTCGGGTCGCTGATCACGCATCTGAAGTCAGTTTTGCAAAATTTCAATATGCTGCAGAAAAAAAACATTTCGATTTTGATGAAAATTGGTACTCGAATGTTTTTCGGGTCTCTGATCACGAATTTGAAGTCAGATTCACAAAATTCGAAATAGCTATAATAATATTTTAGTTCTAAATCACTTGGGTCTCCGATCTAAAGATTTTTTTCACACCCTCGAGTTAAATTGCTCCAAAAGTAAAAATCGATTCGGCGGATTTGGAGGCCCTGAGGCTTCCGGAGCTATCAGATACCGAGGAAGACTCTTTGATATAGGTATAGTCGTGGAATTAATTCGCGACGAGATTTTTCTACGCCTCTCCTACTCTTTTTTCTCGCGATTCTCCATTCATTCAACGCGGATATATGATCGGTTCGAAAATGTAGAGGAAACGAAGTTTTAACGAGTCTCTGAAATGACAATTTTTCCACGGTTATCCCTCAGGGTCTTTTTTTCCAATTTCTTCATCTTTTTTCCCCCTGTCACTCTGTCCTTTTTTTTTTAACATCAGTTGAAAGGATGTCAAGGGCGGAACTAGGCCGAGAAATATAAAAGACCTGAGAGCTATTTCCCGTTTCCTTTTTCTCAAATTAATTAAACACAATCCTCAGCTCTTTCTCTCCTTCTCTATATTCTCACCTTTTTATCTTCTACATATTTTCTTCGTCTCTGAAAGTAATTTTGAACTCATTTTCTCGATAAACGATATTAATTTTTATTTTTCTAATATTTTTTTGATTCTCGCTGATTAATAATATAAAATAATAAAAAATTAATGCATAATTTCAAATCGCCTCAATTGATAAAAATTTATTGAATTATTGAAGAATAATTATATTGATGAGGATTGTTTGAAGGACAATTGGAATCGTTTCACAAATTATCGCGAATTATATCAAATTCACAGAAAATATCAACTCGAATAGAACCGAAAATGGATTTGATATCGAAAAAAAATCAATTCGATTTGAATAAATCAATCAGAAATCAACTGGAAAAATATAAATAATTGATTTGAGGAAAATTAAGGTGATTAAAAAAAAAGAAAAAACTAATTTTGAATTTTGAACCAATTAAACGTTGCTTTGAATAAATTAATCAGAAATTAACGGCGAATTATAATCGAAAGTTTCAAATACTCAAGAAATATTAAAGATCGTTGGGAATAAATTGACAAAATAATTGAATTTAGTTAACAAAACTGACTTCAAATGGAACAAAAAAAAATTGAGTTGATTTGAATCAATCAATGAATTTGATTAACTTGAAACTGAATGATTGTTACGCCACTGAAATAATTTTTCTAAAAACCGCAGTAAAAGTGACCAAAAAAGAATTCGAAATTATTACCAACTGTGTTTTAAAAAACTTGATAGAAAAAAAAACTGTTTATCGCCACGGTTTCATCGCTCATGTCGTTGTTTCATGTCTCATTTCAATTGTTATTATCATTATATTATTCTCGTTCCGTTTTATCGTTCGTTCCGTATTCGCTTGTCTGTTTTATTTATTCATTCATTTATATTCCATATACGACGATATAATTATCGGTCATTAAAAAGCACGTCGTTATATGCATACCTACCCCTACCCTTGCGATATCGCGTGTCTGACAATGATAGAGACTCGATCGAGCCGTGTGTCCATCGGATAAAATTCCAACGAATTTTTATACATTTTTTAAAATCAATTAATGATCAAATGACTCAGAGATTGACCGAAATCCATCCGTTTTTCGCTTATTCGCGTATCAAGACCCGCAAGCTCTCAATCAGACCGACGCCCTTGGCTTTCAGAGACGACCCGACGAGGCTTGACCCTTGTCCGAAGGCTCGCGGGGTCACGCAATCAGCTTTGGACACGCTTTCGGAGTACCACCCGGCCGTTTGCTCCGGTATTGGGTCGACTTGGACGAACTCATCGGTGCAAACACCCGAAAGTCACGAAAGGATGGCATATATGCGTGTAATGAGAGAATGAAAATTGATCGATGTAACAGCAGCGGTTGAATTGTAAAAAGCATGCGAAATTCTAGATATGGGGCATTCCACGCGAACTCGATCAGTGTTGAACCTCGACCATTTCAAAATCATTCCATGTTTTTTTTTTCTAACATTCTACTCAGTAAAAAACGCGTGCTAATTTTTTTTTCAGATTTTTTCATCAAACCGTTAATTTGTTATGAATTTTTTAAGTTGATTGAGAATGCCGCTTTTTAAAAATCAGAAAAAATTCTGAAAAATCCAGTGGATGACGCATAAAGCTAGAAAAACGATTTCAGACATGATTTCATGATTTTCATGTCTCTGACGTACCTCGAGGTCCTTCGAGGTTGATCGAATCTTGAGAACTTTAAAAGATTCGGGAACAATAAAACCGCGATAAAAAAAAATAAAAATAAAATTTTAAAAAAACTCGTGACAAAGGTTCGGTTGTTCATCGAAATAATGATAACAGTATCAAACAGTATCGCCTCAGGGAAAAAGATAACGAACTTTTTCCTCTTCTTTTTCCCCTCAATTTTTCAAGTTATTGAATTTCAAACACGATTCTGATGCCACGACACCAAAAACGATAAAAAAAAAATGAAAAAAAAAGTGAGAGCTTTGAAGAGACAAAAGAAAAAAAAATCTGCGATATTGTGAACGGGGCTAAAATTCTATTCTTCTTCAACCCTTCCGACCCCTGGGGGGTTGGGGGGCTAGAATTAGCTACGTGACAATTTTTTACGGACTGATTTATATATCCCCGTTTGAGTACACTTGCGCTACTCGACATTGCCAAGTGCGCTGCTGCGACGGTGGTTTCAAAGAGGGTGTATACCACCCTGTATCATCAAAAGCCTAAACAATAGGTGTAAAAGCACAGTGTGATACAGCTTGAGCTGAAAGCTAGCTCGCGGTTTTTTTATTGCAGAGCACAAAGTGAGGAAATCTCTGAAAAGCTAATTTCTGTTTCTGTACTCGAGAACGAAAAAAAAAACGAAATTTAACTGACGTATCTGTTCGCAATATTTGATTAAAAAGAAAAAAAAAACGTTTTCATGTGATACCTGAACAAAGAAAAATTCATTATATCGTATCCTGAATTTTTGTGTGTGTTTTTAGATGGTACGGAATTATTTGGGGGGATTCATATCATTATACTGATAACATAATTGATAAAAAAAAAATTTAACTGCAGGTGTGAGTTTATGGAATTATATGAAAATATATCGATCTTGTATTCATCTTGATTAGATTATATTATGAAAATTTGATTTATATTTTGATCTTATAGTAACAATATAAAATTTTTATCTGAAATCATAGAATCCAAATCATATAAAATTAGGTACATTTTGAATTTTAATCATGATATACAATTTTATGTAACTTTGGATGCAATCTTTTGAAGATTTAGGTTGAAAAATGTCACCTAATTTCATAGAATTTTGATAATACAGTCTCTCAAAATTTCATCTCAGTTTATACAATTTTCTAATATTTTTGGTTTTGATCGCCATTTCATGGAGTTTCATATAAAAATTGAATGCACATAATTTCATAAATTCTTATCCGATGATATATAAAATATTCTGAGTTTCCAGTTTTACAAAAAGTTCCTTCATTATCCGCGACTGCGATTTCCACAATGGCAGTCACGGTATTGGGGGTCGTTTAAACTTCGTTTTCAAAAAGTTCCCATGATGCCATGCCCGAATAAGTGTATGTACACAGTAACAACTTTTGCCAGACGTGCCGCAGGTGACGGAACTTCCAGCTTCTTGTCTCTCTAGCCCTTTCCTTTCCTCCCCTTAGTCGGGGGGGTGAAACTTGTAGAATTTACATAATTTCATATATACACATATATATATACACATATATATAGGTTGGTAAATTTATTCCAAATCCCACGCTTCTCACTATGCAAATAAATTCACCTTCAACAAAATACCCCCTGTAGCACCTACCCTTAGACCTAGTATGAAGGCTAAAGGATTTTTAATCGCGTGTCAAACCGATAACAAGATTTTACTATCAGCTGAATTTTTGACAAAATTCATTCATTCAAATGTTATTAATATTCAATAGAAAGAATAGTGAAACTTAATCGATTTTTTTAGATTCAATTTATTCAATAAAATTAATTATTTCACACAGTTTTCAATTTTTGTATTTTTTTTTTTGAACCTCTCAACGTCTTATTTTTCAAACAAAACAAAATCCTCATTATAGAATCTGAAAATTTTTGTTTCGCTTCTTTCATTTATTCTGAGGGGTTGATTTATTTGAATTTCTTTTTTCAAAATTAGGATCTAAAAAAAATTTCTTCTAATGCTTGATAATATTATCGATCATGAATTGAAAATTCTAAAAAAAAATGAGACATTATTGAGCGAGGGGTTGTTTTTTTAGAAACAATAATAGACAACAATAATTAATAATAATGTTCCCAATGAACTGTAATCGAAATATGAATGGATTTTTGAGGAAGTATATATCGAAGCTTTACCATCCTCTTCACCCCCTCATAAGAATAATTATTACAAGTCGACTACATTAATTACACGAGACCTATAAGAAGCTTTGATAAATCGAGGGCACAGATGAATTCAGGTCACGTATTGATCGGAAAGCTGGTAAACACACGAGTGTTTTGAGCCCGGTATATAAGATCTAGATCGAGAGATAAAGCCGGGGGTAGTTTAAAGACCCCCTTATACGCGAAGAAGGAGAATTTAACGGTCCGTTTATTCCGTCGTTTCTCGAACGTAGTCGATGATATTATTACAGTTTTTTTTTCTTTCTTCATCTCCCACTTTTTTTTTGGGGGGGTAAAAAATTTCATGGCGACTTGTCGGAGTCGTGGGCAAGCCGCCAGAGCTTATAAGCCAGAGCTCTGTCTATCCCTTACCTCTTACAACGTGTACGAAGTGAGATACTTTTCTGACCGATATATCGATTATGCCCAGTGACACGCGACAACCCCAAGGATTTTATAGGGGCTCGTTATGAGACCCGATGTCCATATGCGCCCTTCGAAACGGGTCAAGTAACTCAAAATTGCTGCTTGTTAAATTTTTCTGTTTGATAAAATGCGAAAAAGGAGGATTTTCATCGGGTGACTTCAGGGACGAAAAAAATTTATCCAGTTCTTCTAGTTTCTTATAGACAGTCTAGAACAATTCTTGACGATTATTTTGAGAACTTGAAGAACGTACTGAGGTAATTAGAACCGATGATACAGATTTTTGAAAATTTTCGAAAACTTGAATTTCTGCTTGATTGTCATATAATTTTTATTTTATGTAAAAAAAAAAGGAAGATAATGGAAAATAATAATTTTTAATCAAATTTTTCGAATTCGAAATTATTAGGCAAATAAATTTCAGTATCTCTTTTTCGCTCTTGTGAAAGAAACAAAAAACTTAAAACGATTGAACAAAAAAAAAAGAAAAAGATATAAGAAGCTTTTTTCACTCCAAAAATCCTAAAAAAAAGAGTCTATAAATAAAAATTGAAGAGAAATTTTTTGTCACGAGGAAGAAAAAAAAAAGGCTCATAGTATAAAAATCTCGCGATCAGTGAATCAGATATCAAGTTTCGAAGTATGAGGGTATAAAGTAGGTGAGGGGCGGTGAATCGATAAATCGATGGATAGTCGCAATTCTTCGGTAACAGGAAAAAAAAAAATTCTATAGTCTCTTTTTTTTATCATTGTGACAGAAATTTAATCCGATTGAGTGGTACCCGTACCGAATTCGCTGTAGATACGATGTACATAGTGATTTTAATAATATTCTTTTGCGACTCCGATGTGATAGTTTAAACTTTAAACCCTGAGGCCGCAGGAGCTTATTAGATGGCTCAGTGTCGCTGTATCAACGACTTACCTAACTGCGGGGGACTTTGAGTTACCACCTAGAAACTATAATGGAATTACATGAGGGAAACCCGGTGCGTGTCAATCGTGGAGTTAATTGAACGTGACAAAACTTAAGTCGAAGAATCTTATTAGCTAGCACGCTTGTAAATTGAATGTGAGCTCAATACTCGGAGTTTCATTTCCTTTTCCTTTTTTTTTCGCTTTTTTTCTTTTATTTTCATTTACCGTTTTTCTGCGGTTTCAGGGAAAAGAGGAAACTATCGGAATCAACCCGGAAATGATGAGTTCAGTTTTCACTAAATATCCACATTTTTAGGTCATTTGATTATGTGATTGATTTTTTTTTTTTTTGTCTGACGATATCGAGAGAACGAGGAACCGGATTTGCACTGAGAAAAGAGTTTTGTTGTTGTTAACAAAGTTCGTTAACAGTTAACGAATCGTATATTCGTATATAAGCAAATATACATTTAGTCATGGCTAAGAAATCATTCATTTGAGTGTTTTCTTTGTCTCAAATAAAGATTTCTTAATAGCTAACGAATCATCAATTTCCTTGAAATTCGCGTCCAGTTATATCAGACGATCAAACACGATAGTGAAATGAGGATTTCTTAATAGTTAAGAAATCTTGTATTTCTCTTCAAACCGCACCTGTTGTTTCAGCAGAACGATCATGAAGTTCAACTACGAATAGTTAATAAATTGTGCTTTTCTATCAGTGCAGTTATCCACGAATGGTGATCTTTTTTTTTAGACCAATCAGGTATTGACTAAGAAGTCATGTCCCAATTTTTTTTAACGTGATAAGTGACTGTTGGAATAATATTTTCACTATTTCCACCGAAAAAGATAGTGCATGCCTAAAATATGCTGCCCAAACAATGCCCAGGAACGGGTTCGCCTCGAGCTTAGAATGATGCGCCTCACGTCGGTGTATGTATTATGACTGGCGCGCTTTTACTCGCGAGACTGTAGCTAGAGTATTCAGCGCCGCTCTCACCTCTAGCGGCAAGCGTACAGACTACTACGCACGAATTAGATCAAATCTCAAACCCTCATGTAAGATTTGTTAACTGTTAATAAATCTGTATTTCAGGAGACATGGTGGGATTTTTGTCTCAACCGAATGCTGTATTTATTGCGAATACTACGGAATTTCCACAGTAGTTAACACAACATGTATATTTACTTCATGTTAAGATATTCTTTAACAGCTAACGAATATTTCGCGAAATTTTCAAATAAATGCGTTCATTTGGTATAAAGAAACTCTTTTCTCAGTGTGGATCGTTTTGGTCTCAATCGACGCTGTTTTTTCAACCTCATAACTGATCAAATTTTTGGTTCGATCGATTAGATACTTTTTGAATTATTTGAATAACAAAATTTTGATGAATGAAATCAAAATTACGATATCAAAAGAACCGATTAACGGATTTGGATTAAAATTGCTATCAGTAGGTTTTTTTGGGTATCAATCTGGAGTCTGATTCGCAAAATTCAATATGACGAATCTAATACGGTGGAAAAAACCAAAGCTTGTCGGATTTTGATCAAAATTGATGCCCAGAAGTTTTTAGGGTCTCCGATCACGAATCTGAAATCAGATTCGCAAGCTTAAAAATAGCGAATCCGTTAGAAAATCCAAAATTATTCGGATTTTGATGAAAAAATGATGCGTGCATGATTTTTGGGTCACTGTCCACGAACCTATCGTCGATTTTCTGACAAATAAAATTCAATAATAGCGTTTTTGGATTTTTTTCTAAAAAAAAATGGGAAATTGAAAGGCTGTCACATCGGAGAGATTTTTTTTCTTCTTTTCATTTTTTTTTTTTTTTTTTTGTGTTTTACGAATCGTCGTGTTTGAAGAAGAAATAACGCGGTTCTTTTTAACACGAAACCCTCATTCCACCATCTCCCTCTTATTTCTGTCTTGCAATATCGTTTCTTTGACAAACGTACTGTGTACAGCTGCTGTGTACCAACTGGATGGACGCCCCGGAGTCCCGGGGACGTACGTTGCCTTAAGGCGTTGAAAATGTACTTTGCACCCCACTGCACGCAGCCGTTCTCTCACCGACTACCGCGTCGAGAAACTTACCACTCAGGAAATGTCACTAACCCACTCTTTTATTTTTCATTCTTTGAGGTCTCTCAGATCTCTCTATTAGACGCCCATGAGAGCTCAAGATTCTGTGGAATACCATTTTCTTGCTCCATTTTGCCCCAACCTGAGGCTATTAATTCGGTTAACCGTGACACTAGCTAATTTTCTCAAGCTTTTTTTGCGATTCATGTAGAATCTGATAATCGATGAGTCAATCAAATCTGTGTGGTTCATCTAAACTATAAACGAGCTTTTTATAATATCGTGAATTCTGACGTCACTAAAATCCCCAAGAAAATGTAAAAAAAAAAAAACGACAAAATTAGAAGATCGTGAATATATATTTTTTTTATATCTTGGACAGATTCTTTGTATCGAAATTTCGTCAAGTCGTTTTTTTTTCAAATAATTAACATCGAAATAAATATTTGTTACTAAAAAAAAGGAACTAAATTTTTCAGTTATACGAAAATTATTGAATATATATTGAAAGAAAAATTAGTTTTCCAAAAAATCTTTTACTGGAATTGTGTGTTTTTTTTTTTAAATTCTTTTCTAGGTTTCACCAATTTTTGAATATCAAGCCTCGGATTTTGAATATTTTGTGATAATTTCATCGTTGAAAATTGTATTTCATGAGAGAAATCAGGTTATTGGCCGATTACAAAACCGGGAATATCGTATTGGTTCATTCAATCACGTCCTTCAGTGTCGGATATTAATTCCTAGCAGTCAGCTATATACGCGTATAGCCAGGACCGGGACATTGAATAGCTCTGTTTGTACCGCTGTGCCAATATGTTCAAAGGCATTTCAATATGTCATTGCGGCGAGGCTCGAGTGCCAAGATATGAAACGGCGATAAAAGATAGCAAAAAAAACGAAAGAGCTGCTTGTGATGCTGAATCGTCCGAATATATTCATAACTAAATATTATTGAAAAAAACAAATAAAAAAAACATGTTTTTTCCACCAAGAAATCTCTTCCAGGACCCTAAAAATCGATCCTCAGGCTTGTTTTTCAAAAAACAACCGCATCTCATACCATGATATGAATACAAAGTACGTCATACATCGTTTTCCTTTTTTTAACCTATTATTTGATTAGTTTTTCAAGAAAAAAATTTTCGACATCGAAAATGACGGTTTTTAGATTAAATTCAATTAATAATTCTATATGTATATTCAATATAAAACACGTAAATCTGTTCTTTTCAGTCAACAATAAATTATACTTGAATAGATTTTGCAAGACACACCATCTAGTGCCAGAAATTGGAATCGAGGTCTCACATCTCACTTTTAAAACGATATTACAGACGTTCTATGACGAAACATCAATTTTCCTATCGATAATCGTGTAAACCTGAGTGGCAGGGGTGTAAAATAGCCCAAAACGTTGTCTAAAATCGAATATTACCGTGAACAATGTCGATTTTACGCGGCATATATCAACCTAACCTCTTCGGCCATGGCGTCGCCTCGCGGTGTAGAAATTCGAATAACCCTGAGGATTAAGCTCTTGCGGTATAACCTTGGTCTGTGCGGGATAAGAGGTAATGTAGGCAATACCTATACCTCAACTTTGCCAGAAGAACGATAATTCATCGAGTATAGTGGGAGTATAGCGGGAGCGGTGAGTGGTTGGTATGGCTCGCCCTGGTTATAGGGGTGCAATATACATAAACCTGGAGTTCTAGTTCCTCGAAAGCGTCAAAACTAATTAAACTACAATCGTTTCTGACTCTGAACTAGATGGTAACGATCCACACTCCGATTTACGGCCCTCATTCTGTAGTTTCTCATCACTCCACGTGCTCTATAATCAATTCAATCCACGGTCTGAATGTGTTTCGACCCTTTTTTTTCTTTTTTGTATTGTTACTTCGATTTTTTTCGTGTATATAACGACTGAACAGTCTGAAGTTGGCTGTGGAATCGAGAAACAAGCTTTGGGCCATTTTTCAGTCATATTTGATACATATTCAAGTTAATTCTGAGTCTTCATCTCATAATTCAGATGAAAGAAGCTGAAGCTAGCAGCCATATTTAGCAGCCAAAAGTACTGAACTCAGTTGAATTGAGACAATGAGGGGCCATAGAATTTTTATTTCGTGAAATATTATGTAAAGGAATAGGTACTTATATGAAATTGGGGAGAATTTTGACATTTTTGGCTGCTAGCTTCAGCTTCTTCATGATTGAATACATGATCGAATGAATCTACGATGCGCCGCGCCATCTGGACAAACTGCTGCTATAAAGTAGTTGAAATTCTGCCACCAGGTGAAGCCACGCGCTCTTATCAAGCATTCCGATAAAATCCTTTACCGAAGTACAGAATGTAGCCACAAAATATGACAATGGAAATGGTTCTAATCTCCGCAGTGCGTCAAAGCTGGCTAATATCTGTGAAGTTATTTTCATTTGATATTGGTGAACAGGATCAGGTATGGTATAGCCGATAAATTGGTTATATGAACAAGCAAATAGTCGGAGTTCGGGTTCACCTATGTATCGCATAAATGGTTGTATATATCTGTAGGGTATGTACGGTTTGAATAGACCGAAAATTTTGCCATCCTGGTTTCGCACTCACAATCAGCGAACAAACACTAAACCGCCCCCTCGCCGGTTCTCGAGTTCTCGGTACGAATATGACTGTGGATATGATAGAAATTCACGATACTCTGCGAAATTTTGATCCAATTAAATATCAATATTACCAAAACTACGGAGATGATGGAACTGTGCGGAATGCATCGAGAATTAAATTTCACGTGGTGCGGATACGACGATAAAGAATTTTTATCCTGAATACTCTGTAATCATCTTTTTCTACGTTTTTTTTATTTTTTTTTATTCACATCAGTATAAGATTTCCCAAGCTGTGTATGAATTCCTTCGATTTGCGTTGAGCTTCTAAAAATCAAAGGCGAAACTGAAATTTATTCGCCCTGCAAGCTCGTGGCCACGTTATGAAATTAGAATTCCAAGATTCCGCAGTCAGATATGAAAACCCTCCGCGTGCAGCGATTCTTCCACTTTTTGTGCTCGGGTATATTTATAAACTTCATTCTATGTAGGTATACTGATAATGCATAAGATTTTGAGAACTAGATAAAATCCTGCGATGTCAATCATTTTTTTTTTTTTTTGGAAGCTCTAAGAATGATAAAAATTTATTTTCTTCTCAATTCTCGAATAATGCTTGAGGTGTACCGTTTAAATTCTTGCGGTGGTAGAAAAGCTCCCCCATTATAACGATTTAACGAGCTTATATGGGTAGCCTGAAGACCATCTATACGTGTACCTCGCGAAAGTGTGGAGCAGAGAAATTGAACGAAAACTCTCCTCTTCCCCTGCACCACATGCTGGGAAAATAAAAGCCACAACTTTAGCAGCTTAATCCCACAGTGATATATAGCGGACTCTTTTCAACCCCGTTGGTATATATATTTTTGCGCAAGAATGAAATCCACCGCGAATGCGGTACGCCGTGGTCCTAAAGATGATAAATTGCGAGGCTGACAAAAAGAGTGCAACAAAGAATAGGGTGCTGAGGAAAATAACAACCACGAAGATGAGGAGTGGGAAATTGACGATTTTCACGACGTGAAACGCATGAGACCATCTTCTTCCCCCCCCCCCCCCCCAAATTTCCCCGAGGAAAGTTATTGTCATCACCCCCCCAAAAATTAAAAAGTTCAGTTTTCACTTACAAACTCGGAACTGATTTGATTTTGGCGTTTAGTAGCTGATTAGTAGTAATTGATTGGATTAAATCTTCGATTAATCTCCAATAAGACCCAATAAGAAGATCGGTTCAGTACTTTCCGAATTATTTGAATGAAAAAATACTGAAAAATACAATAAAAATGACAATATTTTGAAAACGGATCAACAAACTTGAATGAAATTTGGTACCACGTGGTTTTTTCAACCACTGATCAAGAATCTGAGGTCCGATTTGCAAAATTCAAATGGCTCATGGTTAGTTCAGTGAGTTCCTTTTTTTTATCATTTTACCTTAGATCGTCGATCCTTGGCCTCCTCATGGTTCTCTGCTGGTGTCTCGGAGGCGCTGCACATCTGCAGTCACAATGCATAACACAAAGAGCAACACTAGTCGCCAAAGTCACTACGAACGGTGCAGCAAAGAAGTGCATTATAGTTGCTATTTGGGCCTCGCGATTATAATCGGCCATCACTATACTTCCGTTAACGCGACTGTAATGACAGGGAAATTTTGAACCCTCGTAGCCAAGTTCTTTGGTGAAATTTTCACAGTCGACGACTGGAGGATATCCGCAGCCCTTTATGTTCACCATGAGGATCGCCTCGACCTCCGATACCCCTGGAAAAATAAGGAGAAAAAACCATTCATGAGGAGGTTGTTGAAATTCAAAAACCACTTGGGGTAATTTTGAACTTGGCGCGTGGCCAGAAAGCTTTCGCTAATAGAATCAGGATCAAAGAACACAAAGGACGGACGGGACGGTTGCCAATTATTGCTATTAGCGGATGAATTTATTAACGACCTGCACCTAGGCTAGCGATGATAAGAAAAAAATCGCGTGAAACAAACTCTAAAACTGCACAAACTTTATAGGACTTGTAAAAAAATACTTCACAGGATTCCATCGGACTTCAGAATTATTCAAAGTACTTTGTGATGTTTCAGAAAAGTTCAAGGAATAAATTAACAGGATTTCAATTCAACTTCGTAGGACAATTGAACTTCACAAATTTCACAAACTTCAGGAGTTTTTGAGGATTTCAAGGAATTTTATGACAGTGCTTCAAAATATTGCACAAAGGATCGACTTAAAAATATTTCTACTGATTGAATGAGACTTGATCATAAGATTCAAAGAATCTCGGTGGAATTTTCATGACAGTTTATCGGACTTCAAAAAACTTCACAGGACATCACAAGACTTGATTCAATAATTTCGTAACATTTAATACAATACGAGAGAATAAAAAAAAATGTTAGGGACTTTAAACGACTTCACTGAACTTCACGGAATAATTCAAAAGACTTCATAGGATTCCGTAGATTCCAAAAATTCCGAGGGACTTGAAGATATTTCAGACTTCACGTACTTCATTCGACTTCACGAAATAATTTCATATTAGGACTTCATGGGATTTTACAGATTCCAAGGGAACTTGAAAAGACTTGGACAGGACTTCACAAATTTCACAGAGCCTCGTGGACTTCTTTGAACTTCGTGTAATAATTTCATAAGACTTCATAAGATTCCGTAGATTCCGAAAATTCCAAGGGACTTGAAAATATTTCAGATTTCAAGTACTTCATTCGACTTGACGAAATAATTTTATAGGACTTCACGGGATTTTACAGATTCCAAGGGAACTTGAAAAGACTTGGACAGGACTTCACAAATTTCACAGAGCTTCGTGGACTTCTTT